>JBBYHM010095241.1:7521-42191 GCA_038381775.1 Adansonia rubrostipa | reverse complement strand
TTTCCTTTACTCTTATCCAAATATAACGTTAGGGTTTCAAAGGAGTTGTTGCATATAGTTAGAACCAATGGGCACACTGACCAAAGTGAAATAATGTTAATTTAAAATAAATTATTGAGTATTGCTATTTTGACATGAAAAATCATCAAATTGATTGGTATATTTAGTTAGAAATCACTAAAACTATTAACAAATATTACGTGAAATTACTAAATGCTTTAGCAATTTCTACATGAAATCGCTAGTCACTTTAGCGATTCTTACATGGAATCACTAATTGCTTTAGCGATTCCTACGTTGAGGTTGCTGGTCACTTTTTGTTATTATTGTAATATTATTACTTTTTAATAATATTGTTAAAGTTATTATTATGTTGGAATTTTTTTAATTATATTATTATGTTGATATTTTTTAAATTAATAAAAGATAGTATTATTATAAATATAAAATTAGTTTTTATTATCAAAAAATTATTTCATTTATGATTAATGACAATAAATTTGTTTATTTGGATTATAATCATATTATTATTTTTCAAATATTTAATTTTTAATCTAAAATTTTAATTTAGATTGTAACCATCTAATTATTTTTAAATTTAAATTAAGGGTTTTAATCATTAAATTATTTTAAAATTTAGGTTGTAATCGTCCAATATAGGATTCGCTTAGCAGTTTAGCAATTTAAAACAGCTAAAATTTTAAAATAATTAGACAATTACAACCCTTAATTTAAAATAATTAGATGATTACAATCCTTAATAAATTAGATGATTGCAAATTAAATTTTAAAATAGTTAGATGATAACAACTCTTAATTTAACTTTAAAAAATAATTAGATAATTACAACTTAAATTAAAATTTTAAATTAAATATTTTAAAATAATTACACAATTATAATTTAATTAAATAAATTTACTATCATTAATCGTAAATAAAATAATTTTTTAATAATAAAAACTATTATTATATTTATAATAATATTATTTTTTATTAATAATATAATCTTTTATTAATTTTAAAAAATACCAACATAATAACATAATTAAAAATGCCAACATAATAATAACCCAAACAATATTACTAAAAAATAATAACATTATAATAATTACAATAGTAACCAACGAATCCACGTAAGAATTGCTAAAGTGATTAGCAATTTCACGTTGGAATCGCAAAAGCATTTAACGATTCTGCGTAAGATTCGCTAACCACTTTAGTGATGCCTAACTAGACATGCCAGTTAATTTGAAAATTTTTCACGTGTCAAAATAACAATATTCTTATAATTTATTTCAAATTAACATTATTTTAATAATTTATTTAAAAATCGATGATACTTTGGTCAATGTGACGGAGCCAATGAAATGGCTATCTTTGCCTTAGCTTCTGAGTTTTTCCTTTTCTTTTAAAGGCAAACATTAATTGTAGCAACCAAGATAATTTTACTCGTTGCAGATATGTTGCTTTTGCTGCTAGATAGCTCTTACTTCCAATTCGAGGGTATATTTTCCAGATAACATAAGAATAACTATGATTTTTCCTTTTCTTTTAAGGTTTGGCAAATGGAGGGAAGTGAAGCAAAACTATTTTTGCTAGTGAACTATAAGAAATTTTGGTTTTTAACTCTAAAATGCTTTTCAAAATTGTTTTTAATTTGGGCAAAAATATATTTCCTTTAAATCTACTTTTGAACAAGAAAAGCCATTGACAAGTACACTTCAAGATCGTTAAGTGTAGGACTAAATTTTCATTTTTTGAGCCCATGTTTCATTTTTGTCCTTTCAAATTTGCTTTGAGAATTTTGAATCATTTCTCTTTATTGATTGTATCTCGAAGAAGTTCTTGATTATGTTAACTATAGTTTTGAATATTGACTATGACATCACCTAGACCTATTTATAGGTAGGTCGAGTTAGGTTCAACCAAGCTTAGACAAGATATTAACATTATTTATGTCTACCCAGACCAGTCTGGCCTCAAATATGGACAACATTATGCGGCCAAGTCTAGCCTGAATTGTCAATAAGATACCTTAGGCACGGCCCACCTGAATCCGCCTTTTCCTATTTTTTTCCAACAAATCTTAATATGCAATACTGATATTAGTGTTGTTGGATTTAACAACGCAAGTGCACATATCATTAACAAGTAATATGATGATGGAGTATTGTTTTCATAAGAAAGTATACTAATTTTGCTAATTACTAAAATTAAAACTAACTAATCTTATTAAAATAACTAATTAAAAATTGTAAAATTAAATTAAATAAATAAACAGCAAAGTAAAGAAAATAAAAAAAAATTATTTAATCAATGAGAAAAACTTAGGATTACAACTTTCCTCAACACTTTATTTAAATTTGTTTTACCCTCTTACCTTAATTATTGAAAATGAGTTGTTAATCTGAAGTTCTAATTTATTTATAAGTATCTTCCATTGATCTTATAAATTATCTCTCTTAACATGTTTGCTACATTCCAATGTAAAGTGAACTGAAGAGAAATTTATTAAGCATAGACTCTATTACATATGACATGCTCGTATGTTCTTATCTAACGTGCAGATCAATTTATCATAATAAATGAATATGAAACATATGTCATTCAACACAAAATCCCTTTTCTCAAGCTCATTAGGGTTAGCTAATCAACATAATTTATGGCCAATCAATTAGAAACATTAAGAATAAGATTAAACAAACAATTCAAATATCATTAACTCAAGAAAGGAGGTTCAACTAATTGAAACTATATGTTAAGTTCCATTAAGGATTAAGGAGAAGAGAAAACTACTAGTTATCGGGTCTTGATCTTTTAGCTTTTCCAATCTGTTATTCTCCGTTTACAAAGTCTTGATGGTTGCTCTCCTATTCAGAAAACTAAGGTAAATAAAGTTATAAATCTCTCTAAAATATACTTAACTTTATTCCTAAAAAGTCCTATATATAGTTAAAACCCTAGATAGGAAAAACTTAGCATGCAAATAACTTAAGCAGTTTTATTTAGAAAGTTATCCAGCTGAGACCCATTTGCTATTTTAATGTGTTATTACACCTCAGAAACTCCTTCGGGCTTTAGGCTAAAAAACCTACTAAAATACACTATAATTAATTATAAATTAAATAAATAAAACTAATATAAAATAAACCAAAAATTAATTAAATATAACTAAAAACTTATAGGACTTAGCTATTTTAATGCACATAATGAGATTAAATTACTCTATTTAATGGAGTTATCAACTAACAATCATATAAAAGAAACAAAGAAATCTATTTGAGGAAAAAAAAAGATTAAAGAAAGAGATCAAGTGTCATTGCACTCACCAACTATAAGAAGAATTCAAAAGTTATAAGCATAACAACCTTTATTTTCCCTGAGAATTACAATCAAATGAAAGGGATTCAATGCTAGGTCCAAAAATGGATATAATGGAAAAGAATTCAATGAGTGCAAAAATAAAAGGATTTGAATGGTTTTTTGTTTGAGAAATAATAAGGGTTAGGCCTTTATGTGAGAAAGGTTAGAGATAAACAATCCTAGAGGCAAATAGGCATTTTCTTTGGCTACTAGTATAGCCTCCCATTAAATTTCTGGGCAAAATTTTTTGGGTCCTAATATTTTGCTTCCTCTATTAAAATATACTATTCGAGTTAGGAGAGGCCAAGCTTTTTATTCTTGACCATTTTAAAAAATAGGCTTTTTGTTTTGTCTAAACTCATTTTTCGGCCTAGCATTTTTTCCCAAATCCTTGTAAATATTAGGTCTTTCTTTGGGCTAGGGCAGATAACCCGGCCCTTGAATAGGTTTAGACATCACCTATGGCATGCAAAAAATTCCAATCTTTGAAAATATCCTCCCTAATCATGAGAACATTTGAAGTTTCATTTTGTTGCATTTATATCAAAGTTCTCCAATTATTTGATACTTTACATATCTAAACAAATTTGTAAATTTTAAAAATTACTTGATAAATGTAATAATCATTTTAGGATTAAATACTCATTTAGCCATATATTTTTGGTCAGATTTTCAGTTTGGTACCTAAAGAAAAAAATTATCAACTTGGTATATGAACTTTCACTCCGTCATGCATTTTAGCCCTCTAGACTAATGCCATTAGGTCAATGTTGATGCGGCAAGAAACAACCAATGAGACTTGGCAGATGGCAAATATGCCACATCATCATAAAAATTTATAAAAAAATATATAAAAAAATTTAAAAAATTTTTTAAAAATTTTTTTATGTTGAAGTGGCATTTTTGCCACTTGTCAAGTTTTTATTGGTTGTTTTATGCCACGTCAGCATTGAGCTAACAACGTTAATCTAGAGGGCCAACATGCATAACGAAATAAAAATTTAAGTACTAAGTTGACAATTTTTTGTTTATGTACCAAATTTAAAATTAAGACAGAGTACAAGGGCAAAATGAATATTTAATCTATTATTTTAATATTTTAACAATTTACCATTTGAATAGCAAATATTAAATGGTAATGAGTAATGATGATTAGATGATTAATAATTTATAGACATGAAAATTTTAGATACAAGATGGTTACATGACATGTAAATGACACATGATAGATAAGATAATATCATGATCTTGTTAATTAATTAGATTATGATTAAAGAAACAATAAGGGAAAAGTCCATTTTATTCCTCTGTACTTTAAAGTTTTGATACATAACCTCTTGTTGTGATACTTATATCCTCTTTATCTAACTCCATTAAACTTTGGTGTGAAATAACAATTTTATCCCCTTAACCCATTTAATATTACAAACCCCACTTCTTCCCTCACTTTTACGCTTGTTGGTTTCATTTTCTTTTGAGTCTCTTTGCTCCATCATCTCTCTCTCTCTCTCTCTCTCTCTCTCTCTCTCTCTCTCTCTCTCTCTTTCTCTCTTTCTTTCCATATTCTGAATTAAATCTAATTTTCTAAATCAGACGGACCACTAGCAGAGTTTTTTAAGCCTAGGACCATTTTGCTACCTGATTCGTTGTTGACCAACAAAGGTAAGTTTTTGTCTTTCGTTATCTTAGGATCATCAAATTTTTTGGCTATTTAAATGTTATGGGTTTAGGGTGGGAAAAATTAATTTAGGGTTTATTGTTTGTTTAGTTAAAAATAAAGGTTTAAAGATAGAAAATGATGGACTATTGCTTGAATTTTATGTTACTTGGTTTTGGGTGGTTTTTACATGTATAGGTTTTGCATGTTACAAGGGTTATGTTTGAAATAGTTTTTTAATTAAAATTAAAATTAGTTTTTGAATTTCCTAAAGTATATGCTTGTTTTACTATAGGATTCTAATGGATTATAATAGATTGGCTTTGAATTTGTTCTATGAAGGTTACTTTAGCTGAAATCCAAAATTTATGTACGTGAGAGATGTAAAAACTATAGAGGATGTCAATACTTTCATGTTATAGCTTACTTGCAACATTTATGAGCGTTAATATGATATCGCTGAGTTTAAAAATGTATTATTCCAAACCTGGATTTAGGTTTAAAATAGTTTAGTAAGAATTTGAAGTGACAATATGTGCTTACGATCTTAGAGTTTTACAAGAATGCAAAGAGTTGTAATGTATACAGTGTTTGCTATGATTATGATTATGAGATTACTGCTTTGGATGAATCTGAACCACTCGTAATGTAGCCTATTTATATATTAGCACCAGAAGAAAAAAAGTGACTTAGGTGTAGCTATTAGAGGAGACAAAGGTGCACCAAAGACAATTGAGATGGATGATGACCCTTATATGAAAGATGACCCATAAAGTTGTTACACGTTAGAAGAGCATCTACCTCCTTTTTCTAAATTTGGTGACAAAAAAAAAGAAGGTGCAGATGGGACTAGATTAGATGGTGAAGCTAATTTTGGTGGTAAAGTTAATTGGGTGGTGAATAGGATGATGAGGAAAAGGGTACAGATGGGGCTGAACTAGATGGTGAAGAAGAAAGGAATTTATATGGTTTTTCATTGGGATTATGAGAAAAAAATGAATATGAATGTTACCTAATCTAGTGATGAGGAGGTAAAAAGTATATATAGTTAGAAATAAGTAACTATAAAGGGTAAAGAGGGTCGAAATGGGGAAAAAAGTGCAGCTGGGGAAGAGGCTACAGGTAGGGAAAAGGGTGTAGATAGTTAAAAAAGTGCAAATAGGAAATAAGGTACAGGTGGGAAAGAAAGTGGTGAAAAAGATGGTGATGGTAATGCAAATGTAAAGGCAGAAGCATATAAGGGTGAAGATCATAGAGCAGAGTTTGATATAGATGATGATTTTAATGAGGTTTGTAAAGAAGTTAATCATTTAGAGTCTTTAAATAGGTTAGATAATGAAGCTAATATACAAGACAGTAGATTCCCCTCATCTAATCCTACTGATGATAATGTTGAACTAGTAGTTAGGATGATAATGTAAGGTGCAGCCAACAACTTGTCCATTCAAAGTGCATGTATCATTGTTTAATGGACAAGCCATATTTTAGATAAAAACATTTAGTTCACAACGTACCTACCTAAGAGAGAATAAGAACAGAAGTTGACGTAGGATTGAATATCCATTAAGTACTTAGATGATTTCAGAGTAAACCCAAAAATAGATGTATGGGTGCTAGAAGACAAATTAATGAGACATTTTGGGTATGTAGTTTATCATAGAAGCTTATATAGGGCACGAAGGGCTACATTGAAAATAATTGAGGATGATTGGGAATATCAAATTTAGATAAGAAAATGTTATTACCGTGTGATCAAAACAAATCCAGGTAGTTTTGCTATTATGCATGTAAGCAATAAGCACCAGTCAAAGTCAATGGTTATATCCATCATCCACTCATATAAGGTGTCCAAAATTGATAGACCTATCATTTATGCAATTGCAAGTAATCTGGCCATAATGTTTATAATTGGAAGGCATTAATTATTGGTGAAACCTTTGGTCAGAGAAGGAAACATTTATAGAAGGAGAAACAATAGTTTCCAGCAGCTTCCACTTCAGGCCAGGCACAACCTACTTCAAAACAAACCTCTATAACACCAACACAAGCAACATCACATGTAACAGCATAGGCATCAGCACAGGGAATAACTAGTACACTTAGATTTTCAAGGTCTAAAATAAAAAAAATCATATGGTTAATGATAAATACATAGTTTATAGAATTATTTAAAACATAGTTTATAGAATTATCAAGGTTAACTATTTAAAATACATAGTTTAGTAGAATTGTTAAAGCTTTTTATATGCATATGGTAGGAGGCATATCATATGGTTTTATAAGACCACGACCAACATGAAGACATATTGCTTGATTTTTTTGGAAAATCATGTGGGTTTTAGAGGACTAAGGCCAATTACATGATTGTTTTTGTTTTTGCTTTTGTTTACATTTTTGCTCCTCTTCAATGTATTTTGGCAATGCAGATGAAACAATTACACTAAAGTTGCCATTGATGTAGCCGATTTAGGGCTGACCTTTTTTGTAAATGGATATGATGATGTAATTGACAAAACTTGACAGGTTGAATGCATTATATAAGTTGAATGTATTTAGACTTTTCCCTTTAGAATTTGATGTGTCATTATACTATGGATGTTATTTTGAATATATGAAAATAGTAGATTCATTATACAAGTTGGCAAAAGTTATTTTCATGACATATTGGTAAAGTACATATTAGCATTTAAACACATTCCAATATACTAAAACAATTTCATTTCATAACATTAAGTCCAAAACATTATAACTACATGATGCACTATGATGCATTCATGTTATATCCTAACCCAAGATCCTAAACACATTTCCTAAAACTTGACTACTATGAAAATCATCATTAATATACCCTTAACTATCAAGGCAAAAATCACTCTCCAAAACCATTTCTCTCTTCCTTGATATCTGCATAACATAAATTCAAGTTGTTTCTCTCTCTTCCATGCATCCTAGGTTGATTGTTGGAGTTGAAGAATCTCTAATCCTATGTTCTTAATTTGTTGTTTTGATTCCTCTATCTTCTTCCATGCCCAATATGACACCTCTCTCTCACTTTGACAAGTTGGTATTGCATCAACCCATCTAAAACACTCACATTTTAAACCAGACTAAAAAAAAAACCTCATATCAATACATTTCCTAAAACTTTAATTTTAAGCAAATAATAGTTTAAGAATCTGACAATGTACCTTATAATTTACAAACCCATAAAACCTTCTTCCAACATTGTCTAGTGTCCAAGCTATCTGGCATGGAGATGGATCTCTACAATCATAATTCCCATCCTATTGATTATGGGAAATAGATGACGAGGAAAAAGATCCACCGAAATTTTTATTCATGCTTGCTAAAGCAAAAAATCCAAATACTTAAGCAAGAAAATAGATGAAGGGGAAGAATCTAATTTTTTTTAAATTAGAAGTCCAAAAAATTAGAAATATTTAGGCAAAATTAAAAAGAGAAAGTGAAAAAATGATTGATTTTTTTCAAATACATCAGCTGGAACAGGTAGTTATGGTATAAAAATAAGTTAGGGCACAATTTAACATCGTTGCCATCAAATGTCTAACGACTGAAACCATATGAGATATAAGTATCACAAAAAAAAGTATAAGGGGTTAAGCGTCACACAGGTAAAAGTATAGGAAAGGAAAATAGACTTTTTCCAAAAATAATTCTAGCAACCTAATTTTGTTTTGAATTACTTAAGTTAAAATAGACTTAATTTAAATGTCTTTCCCTTAACTTATGTTAAGTTTTGTTTCTAAATTAGATTAGATATTTAGTGAGTTTGTTGGGCTTAGTTCACTTATGAATTAAATACTTATTTAGCCCTTATACTTTAGCACTATTTTCAATTTGATAACTAAAGAAAAAATTGTCAACTTAGTTCTCTTACTTCCATAACATTATGCATATTGGCCTTTTAGACTAACATCGTTAGTCAAACATTGATATGGCAATCAATGGCCATCATTAATCAAAGGTTGACATGATAATCAATGGCCAATGAGAGCTTGAAACGTGGCAAAAATGCCACATTATCATTAAAATAAGAAATACAAAAAAAAGTTAAAAGTAGAAATTTTTAAAATTTTTTGAAAATTTTAAAAAAAATTTCTTTATATTAACATGGCACTGATGACATGTTATTTTACCACATGTTGATCTCTCATTGATTGTTAACTACCATGTAAACGTTTAACTAATAGTATTAGTTCAAAGAGCTAATATAATGAAGTTGGTAATTTTTTTATTTAAAAACTGAAAATCAAGCTAAAGTATGAGGGCAAAAAATTTATTTAACCCATATTTTATTCTTAAGCTTTTAGCCTAGTTTTCAAACTATAGGACTTAGAGGCTTAAAGTAAGTTTCAACCAACTTGGGCCCATTTTAAGCTTGCTACATCAATGGTTGACACAATTGCAGATAGTAGGCAACTAGCTTGACCATGATAGCTTACTATTGGAGTTTGGTGGAGCTTTGTATTTTTTTTATTATTTTTTCTAATTAAGTTTTTGTTATAATATAATATTTTTAATTATATTTATACAAAAAGATAAAAACTAATTTATTATTAAAACCTATTTGTTATAAAATTATTATAAAAATATGATATTATTACAAATTAATTATATTGATATTTAAGATAATTGATTTAATAAACTCAATTTTTAAAACGTAAATACATTATAATTTATGTCATGCAAATATAAATATAATTATACATACAAATCATCAAATAAAAAATGGGCAAATGAGTATATTTGAAGAATAAATAAGAGTATAAGATTATTAAAAAATAGAAGAAAATACAAAAAGAAGTACCATTAATTAGTTTTTACTTAATTGTTTATCATAATGATCTAATCTTAACTTAAAACAATATTTTCTAAAAAAATCGTGATTATGTTATTTGATATGTATAGTATATATTTTAACATTTTAATAATTTACCATTTGAATAGAGAATAGTAAATAGTAATGACTAACGAAGATGAAATAAATAAATAATTTATTCATAATAATTTTGAATACAATACAATTACATAACAAATGAACATCAGATGATATATAAGATAATATCATGATTGAACTTGATTTGGTTATATAATTCCAATTTAATTTTGGAAGACTTTTTCCTCTTAAATTATGTTGGACTTCATTTTTTAATTTGATTGGATGATCAGTAGGCTTATTTGGCCCAGTTCTTTTATTTTTAAGCTATTAGGCTAGTTTCTAAACTAGTAAACTTTTAAAGTTAAAGTAAGCTCACTTGGAACCATGGTGAAATTGCGAATTTGTTGCCCATACATCCAACATCCAAAAATAAAATTATCAAGTAAAATAAGACAAATTAAAATAACATAAACAAATAACAAGTAATACTCTGTCAAATTTATTTTTACATCTATAAAATTTGTTGGTTTTTTTAATTATGGTGATTCAAAATTTAACATGTCTATTGACTCATATAATATTATGTCTCTTATATATATGAAAAAAATTGTGTCTTTTATTAAAAAGGCCTTTTAGTGTTGTTTCACTCACTATAATTACACATCTCCTATAGTCTAAATCTTCACTTTTTCATTCTCTATTCTTCTCCAAAATATTCTTCGTTCTTCTTCAAATATTCTCCATTATTTTTTTCTAAATTTCTTTAAGAGCAAGTGAGAGATTCAAGAGTTCTTAGGATTTTCTATATACGTGTACATTAAAAGATCCTTGAGTGATTCATTGTATCTAAGGACTAGGATGTCACAATTGTTATTTGCACCAAGGTAACAACGAAAATTTACTCTAAAAAAAGTGCCAACCATAATGTGCCTCGAACTAAGTTTTTCATATTCAAACTTTATCTTTCTTGTATTGTTAATTATTGTTTGAGTATTTGTCCTTTAGTGTTCTTCTTCATATTTCATATTTAGTCTTTCCAATAGCTTCAAAGTAGATTTTTTTTTTTTTTTTGCATTTAAGAAAATAAAAGATAGCTTTAACAGAAGAACAAATTTCTGCAATGCCAGAAAGTCAAATGTGTTATTAGTTGACAATCTTAAAATTTTTCAGTTATCTCTAATCCTAGTGTGTCATTAAATGAAAATTCCAATTATGTTGATACTTTAAATAGAAATTCTAGTTCTAACTTGAATACGAACATAGAGAACCAAACACAAGTAGATAAGGATTATCACTATCATGGTCCTATTTTGTCTGCTTTGTCTAGTAATCTTTACGATACTTTTTGCACTGGAAAAATGCACGTGAATTTATGGGATGCATTAGAAAAGAACTATGGTAAAGAAGATAAAGGTCATGATAATTATATTATAAGAAAATATATGAATTTTAAATGATGGATAATAAATCTATAATGGAACAAACACAATATTTTCAAGTTTTAATTCATGAGTTGAAACAAAGAACATTAACATGTGTGAAAAATTTCATGTGGGTGCTTTACTTGAAAAACTTCCTCCAAAATGGAAATCTTTTGCTTTGTCCCTGAAACACAAGTGTGAAACTTTTACCATGGACAATTTAATGTTTCTCTTCAAATTGAAGAAAAAAAAGTGAAAAGGAGAAATAGTCAAATAAGTTTGAAAATAAAGTGAACATTATTGAATGAAAAAAATTAAAACTAAAAAACAAAGAAGTTTTCAAAAGATATTTCTGTTAAATAACAAAATGATGTTAACAAAAAAAAAAAGATATTGCTTTGTTTTTGGAAAATCGAGCCATATCGAATAGTTTGTTGACAAAGCAAGGAGCAGAAAACATCTAAGATATCAGCCTCAAAAGTTAATGTTAAAACTATTAAGATTGACACAAGGTTCGTATCAACCATTCCTATGATTAATTTAGCTGTACATCTACTGATTGGTGGACAGATGGTGGTGCAAATATCTATGTCTAATCTGACCAATTGTTATTTTCAAAATATCAGGTCATTGATAGAAAATCAGTAAACATGGGTAATGCTACTATTGCACAAGTAAAAGGAGAAGGAAAGATAGATTTATTACCAATTTCTGGGAAGACTATATCTCTTCGTAAAGTGTAACATGTGCCTACCATTAAAAAAAATTAATTAGTGGCTCTCCTCTTATTAGATATAGTTATAAATTATTGTTTGAGTTTACTAGAGTTGTAATTAGTGGAAATAAGTCCTTTATAGGCAAAGGATATGGTTTTGAAGGTCTTTTCAAGTTAAATGCGTCAAATGCTATTTGTAATTATAATAGTAAGACCAGTAATTTTTCTTTTGATATTCATTCCTCTAATGTTTCGCATGGTCATTTAAGACGTATTAATAGTATTTCTATTAAAAGAATGATGAATTTAAATACTATTCCTAAATTTGATATAAACTTGCATGAAAAATATGAAACTTGTGTGCAATCTAAATGCCCTAAAAAGCCTTTTAAATTTCTAACTAGATAATCTACAATCTTCGAATTAATACATAGTGATGTTTGTGATATTCAAGTTTACTCTAGAAATGGTAAGAGATATTTTCATACTTTCATAGATGACTTCTCTAAATACTGCTATGTCTTTCCAATTTGAACAAAAGATGAAGCTTTGGATATTTTTACTTCATACATAAATAAAGTCAAAAATTAGAAGGAAAAAAGAATTAAAATCTTTCATACAGATGAAAGATGATTGTATGTTTCTATAGAATTTTTAAACTTTTGTAATGAAAATGGAATTATCCATCAACTGCCTCCTTACACACCTCAATCAAACAGTGGAGCAGAAAAGAAAAATAAAACTTTATTACATATGGTAAATTATATGTTCTCAAGCCCCGGGCTCCCAAACAATTTATGGAGTAAAGCATTATTGTTTGCATGTCATATTCTAAATAGAGTTCTTTATAAAAAGATTAAACAGAACCCTATATGAATTATGGAAAAGAAAGAAAACAATTTAAATTATTTAAGAATGTGGGGGTGCTTGCCAAAAGCAAAAATTCCAAAAATTAAAAGAAAAAAACTTGGACCTAAAACTATTGATGGAGTTCATGTGGGTTATTCCCAAGATACTGTCACCTATAGGATTTTAGTAATAAAATTTGAAATTATTGATATAAATCCTAATACTATCATGGAATCAAGAGATATATTTTTTAAGGATACCTCTCCCTTGAAAAATACTATGAATAAATCAATATCCTCTGATAGCACTTCAATTTCAGTAGAGCATGATGACAAAGACAAAATCGATAAGGAAGCACCTAGAAAAGTAAAAGTGAAAGAGTAGAAAAAAGTTTTGGAAATGGCTTCTATACATAACTAATGGAAGATGATCATCAAACATATAAAGAGGCACATTATCTACAGATTCAAATTTTTGGAAATATGCCATAAATGATGAAATGGACTCATTAATAAATAATAAGCTTAGGTTTTGACTAAATTACCTAAAGGATGTAAACATATTAGCTGTATTTAAAAAGAAAAAAAACTTAGGCTAGATGGGTCTATAGAAAAATTAAAGGCAAAGGTAGTTCCAAAAGGTTATTCTCCAAAAAAAAGATTTGACTATTTTGATACTTATTCTTTTGTAGCAAAAATGATGACAATCTAGGTGCTTTTAGCTTTGGCATCTATATATTAATTAGAAGTTTGTCAAATGGACGTTAAAACCATTTTTCTAAATGGTGAGTTAGAAGACGAAATATACATGGAACAACTAGAGGGATTTATCATTCCAGGTCAGGAGAATAAGGATTGTAAACTTATGAAATCCTTATATGGATTAAAGTAAGACCCAAAACAATGGCATGAGAAGTTTAATCAAGTCATTTTATCAAATGGATTTTTGATTAATGACTCAAAGAAATATGCATATAGTAAAACTACTAGCCTTAGTTGTGTAATATTATGTCTATCTGTTAATGATATTTTCATCTTCGGTAGCAATCTAAATATAATTAAGGAGACTAAAAATTTCTTATCAACTAATTTTGACATGAAAAATTTAGGAGCGGCTAATGTTATTTTGGGAATTATGATTTTACAAATCCTACAAGTATTACAATTACACAGTCACATTATATTGAGAAAATATTTAAGAAATTCAATAAGTATGATTGTATACCCGTTACTACACCTTATGATCCAAATGTAAGATGAAGGAAAAATCATGGAGAGCTTGTTTTTCAATTGTTATACTTTCAAATCATTGGTACACTCATGTATCTCATAAATGCTACAATACCTGATATAGCACTAGCCTTAGGAAGGTTAAGTAGATATATAAATAATCTTAATGTAAGTCATTGGATAGCATTGGAAAGGATACTATGATATCTAAAAGGTACGATATCACTTGATATACACTTATAATCGAAGGCTATAACGATGCAAATTGGATCTTTGATCTAAATGAGATGAAGGCTACCACAGGATATATCTTCACATTAGATGGTGCTATTATTACATGGAAATCTTCCAAGCAAACATGTATCTCTTGATCCTCTATAGAATATGAGATGATAGCTTTAGATGCAATAGCACAATAAGTAGAATGGCTTAAGAGTTTATTACTAGACATTCCAATTATTGAAAAGCCAATTCTTGCAATTTGCCTTTCTTGTGATAATTAAGTGGCAATTGTAAAGTGTAAACAAAAGAGCCTAAATGAGTAAAAGAGACATCTACGTTTAAGGCAGAAAACTATAATGAGTTTAATCTAAAATGGAATAACTGTGTTGGATTATCTTTCTTGTTCAAAAACTATTGCAAATTTGTTAACAAAAGTACTGGCTAAAAAGCAAATCATTGAATTTTCAAGAAGGATGGGATTAAAGCCCATAAATCAGAAATTACTGACAATGGCAAACTAACCCTTCTAATTAGAGATCCCAAGACAAGGATTCAATGTGGTAAAAATAAATTGTCTAGTAATTGAAGAAGGATCATTTTTCTCTTATTTCTAGTCCCACCATGATCTTATGATACTTAATGTAGCGATTATAACAAATACATGTTTTGAATGAATGTACAGCAAATTATGCAAGATATGCTTCCATTACACATATCCATGAATATCCATGAAGAATTCACCTATTTTAGTGTGTTTGTGAGGCCGCAACCTATGAGATTGGGCTTTTCTCTAGAGCACTAAAGAATTAAGATATAGGTGCAAGATCGTTAAAGCGCAACCCTATTTGTGAACTCAATACAAATCTCGTATAATGTGTATGATATATCGAAGATCAGGCTAACATTCTAGTTTGAGGCACAAGTTCACTATGGTTCTTTCAATTGGACTTTATCATACTAAGTAAGGTTCAAGTTCACAAAACACCTTACTTGAATGCATTGTAAAAAACTGCTTTTGTTTTCCTTAAATATCGAATCATTGTCACAACATGGCCTGGATACGAATCCTGACCAAGCCTGACTTAAATGGCCTTCGCTCCTATATTTGTTAAATTTATCACTATTTTATATTCTTTTATTTCTATATACCATATCATTATCGACATTTTCTTATTTTTGCGGACTAGGTGATCGAGATGTATATTTCACTCAACTTAACTCTAAATAATTATTACAAAATGACTATTTATTTGGAGATGCCATCAATCTATTTGGGCTAGGTGAAATTAGTCACCTATCAGAGTTTGTATTTTGAGGGTTACGAAACCCTAGAATACTAATTCTAAGGCCCACGATTATAACAGAGATTATTAAAAAGGTCTTAGAGTCAATTACAATCACAAGTAAGGATTAACCCTCTCGTGATGTTCGAATTGGTATCTTATTAATTATGTGTTAACTTGAATTTTAATTTTTATTCGATTTCAATATATGGCATTTATTTATAAATTCTCAAAATAATAATTTATAACAAATTTATTATATTCCATGATAGGAAAATTGAGTTTTTAAAATTTTAAAAATCAAAATCTCTTAGCACTCCATCAGAGGACCAATGGAACATAAAATTTATCATTCTTTTTTGTATCCCAACGGAACCAAAGGAACACAAAAGGTTTTAAAATTCAAAATATCTTTCGCATCTTGGTGGAGAGCCAGAGGAATGCAAAAGGGTTTATATATATTTTTGAAATTTAAAAATCTCAATTTCTATTTTGAAAAAGATATCTCGATATTAAAATAATCCATAGAACCTCTCTCATATTTTGGGAGAAATTCTACGTATTATTCTAACATGGAGACATTGCCTTAATTTTCTAAAATAAAAATTTTATATTTTATTAAAAATGTTTATAGAACATCCTAACACCAGATAACAATCTAAAATGACAATCCTATTCTTAATGTGTACCTTTGATATAAAAGTATCTTAGTAATCACATAGGACTTGGTCTTTATGCAAAATTATCAAAATACCCTCAGGCTATACTTTTGACATAAAAGTATCCTGACAATCCTAAAGGACATGAAATAGATTATAATAAGGCGAACATATCCTAAATGTACATCTTTTGCTTAAAAGCATCCCGATGAATACCTACGACTCGATTATAAAGAAATTACCAAAATACCCTAAGGTGTACCTTTGACGTGAAAGTATCTTGGCAACCCTAAAGGACATGAAAAGATAAATAATGATGATTTTTACTCTAAATGGGTAATTTAGATTACAAAAATGACCTAAAGTGCAAAAATTACAAACGGGTTCCTAAATTTCTTAAAATTAAATATTAGCCTAAATTGGTTAAAAATACTAAAAATATATTTTTTGGCCCAACATACGCTAAATGGAAATTTTAAATTTTAAAGTAACGTAACATGTAAAAATGCCATTTAATCCCTAAATTTTCAAAAATTGCATTTAGTACCTTAATGGAGAACTAAAAGAATACTTTTAGCATCCCATCGGAGGACCAATGGAATGCTAAAAATATTTAAAATACTCTAAGTGAATGATTTCATGCTAGAGATAACCATTTTGGCTTAAAAATGCTAGATTTCCCTAATGGTCCTTACATTTTTAAAATTACAACTTGACCCCTACATGATTAAAATATGAAATTAAGCATTAGATAAATCAAAATAATCACAAAACATCACATAGAAAATTACAAGCAAGATTTGGTCACCTCTTTTGCCCTAAGAATAAATTTTTCAATTTTACACAAAAGTCCTTAAACTTCTTAAAATTGTAAAAAGACCCCAAAACTAAAAAAATGTATTTTAACATGATAGATGCATAAAATACACTCCTAAGGGTGCAACTGTGCTTCGGCCAAGCATATAGGTTTAAATAAAATTTTTTATTTTTTCTATTTTTTACTTATTGTTTACAAATTACCCCCTAAACTTTCTATATTTACAAAATGACCACAAAAACACATATACAAGTATGAATTTTGGCCAACACCTAAATAATCTATCTATCAATTTTTTTAAAACTCAATAATTATATATTCATACTTTATTTAACATAAATTAGCACCATTATATGATAAAATTACAAAAATAAATATATAAACATATGATTTCACGATAATAACAAGAAAACATTTAAGGAAATAAAATACATATGAATAGATATATGATGAATACTACACCAAACTCAACATCGTATCCACATAAGCATGATTCATGAAGAAAGATAATTTAATAACAAGAAAAAGAGAAAAATAATGAAATCAAGGAAATTAGTTCATGGCCATAATGCTTGGTCTCTCAACATGGATAAAAAATCCATGAACTTAAGCATATTTATAGCTCACCAAAGAGAAGAAATATGCATGAAACAAATAAAACTTCAAAGATTTTAGTGGAGATTATACCTTAATAAAGCTTTGAAATTTTTTTCAAGTATTTTTTTTAATTCTTTTTTTTGGTCTCCAAAACTAAGAAGTATTGAAGTTATAGGGGAGGATGTTTTCTTCAAGACTTCACCAAATTTCCATCTTTTTTTTCATACTTTTTTTTATTCATTTGCTGTTAAGTTAACTTGTTAGGTTAGGAAAATAATAAATTAACTTGTTAGGTTAGGAAAATAATAAATGTTGTGTCATAAGCTCATACGCTTGTCATCTTTCTTTACAAGCCACCATCTCCATTGTAATGATTATGCTAGTTTAGGTGGAATGATGATCATGTGTCATTTTTAGCCAACTTGATGGAGTTAGTTAGGAAGAAACTAGATTAGTTAGAAAGGAATTTAATTCTAACCAAATTAAATTTTAAGTAACTAAATTAGCAAAATATAAAATTAATTATGTAAAAACAAAATTACATCATAAATTTACAAATAAACTTAATCTTAGAAGTAAAGAAACAAATGCAATCAAGGTGCATAAAAAGCCTAATTGGAAATTTCAAAAAAAATGATAACAAATTAAAATACATGTACTCAACAAAATCCCACATAATAAATCCAATTAAGAATTTAATCATTTGAAAATTCAAAAAAAAATTGAATCAAAATAATTGATATAAAAAATTAAAAAGAAAAAAGTTCATGGACTTTGTTGGAAAACTAGAGATTAAAATGGGCTTGGTAGGCTTTTAAGGAATGAAATGAGCTTGGTGGAAAATCAAGAAAATGGGCTTGGTAAAGTCATTGGGCTTGTTGAGAAATTATTTAGCTTATTTACAAAATTTGAAATTTTTTAGGCCCATTAAGGAAATTTTGTCCAAAATAAAATTAAAAAAAAATTAGATTTCAAGTATTGAATTATACAAGAAAATTTTTGAGAAGTCTTGTGTGCAAGAAAAAAAATAACTAAAATCTAAAGCTCGTAAAATTTTACATGATAGCCTTTATGGAAGAAAATTATTATTTAAAAAAAATTCAAAATTTAAAAAATAAGTTAAATTTTTAAAAATTGATTTAATATAATTTAAATGAAAATATTTAATGAATTTTAAAAATCATAAACTCAAAATTTTCTCCTGAAAAAATTTACGAAGTAAAAAACTCGATATCTTAAAAACAAAAAAATAATAAAAAATACAAAACTCATAAAACAAAATAAATTTTAAAAAACTGATTTGATGGTAGTTAAATGAAAATATTTGAAGAATTTTGAAGTTAAAAATTTGAGAAAATTGTACCAAAAATTTTACAAAGAAAAGCTCGTATTTTGAAACTGAGAAAATTTTAAAGAATACATTGAAAATTATGTAAAATGGATTAAATACAACATATTATCTAAAATATTAATTATCAAAAATAAAATAAAATAAAATAAAAAAAATTCTGAAATCCAAAATAAATTTAACTAGAACAATTTCACAAGTATAATACTCGCGATATTGTAAAAATTCAAAATTAATTAAAAATTAACAATTTGACACCTTGTCATAAGAAATACCAATACTTATTTTTTCTTGAATATTTTTTATTTTTTAAAGTGAGTATCGGCATAAATACCACATAGGTATTAGTAAAAATAGACGACAATTGATTTCTTGAATTTTACAAAAAAATTGTCAAAAAATTCCTAAAATTAGAAAATTTGGCCATAATATCATCCGCAAAAATAGATTTTCAAAACTTAAGAAGAAACTATTGAAAAATAACTTTTCTCTTAGATATTCGTCCTATATATCCAAAATTAAAGGTTAAAATATGACTTTTTCTATCACATGAACTTATGACCATTTAAATATGACTAAAAAGGTCTTGAAAATATCTGGTTCATCCGAAAAAAATTATTCCTAATGAGGGCAGTCATTAAATTCTCAATCTCGGATATTCACGATTATTGGTTAAGGGACCGGGAGGAAATTAGGTGTCTACAGCTGCCCCATTTTAACTATTGCTGAGAATCAGGAATAGGGCAAAGACCAAATAGAAGTAATTTTGTTCGAGTCATTAAGCTTTGAAAAATAATCTAAACTAATAATGAGCATAACGATTAATTAACCAAAAAAGAATCATTAAATTAATGATGACAAGGATGGAACATAAGTCAAAAGGGGTTGATTGGGGCAAAACTGAGCAGTTCAATAAAAAAAAAAGTTGACCAAGACAAAACCTACAAGTCAACAAATGAATGGAGTTGATCAGGATGACATTAATAAGTCAATAAAAAGAAAACTTGACCAGGGCAAAACCTATAAGTCAACAAATGAAATGAGTTGATCAGGGCAAAACCTATAAGTCAACAAAAAGAAAACTTAACAAAAACACCTACCTGTCAACAAATGAAGAGAGTTGACCAAGGCGAAACTAATAAGTCAATGTAGGCATGGGTTAACCAAGATGAAACATACAAGTCAACAAATGAAAAAAGGTTGATAAGAATGAAACCTACAAATTAATATAAGTAAGGGTTGACCAGGATGAAACCGACAAGTCAACAAATGAAAAAAGATTGACTGAGATGAAATTGACAAGTCAATGAATAAGAAAGGTTGACCAAGGCCAAACCTACAAGTTAACATCGGTGAGGGTTAACTGGGATGAAACCGACAAGTCAAATGAGGGTGATCAGGATGTAACCTAGGTCAAAGGAGTTGATCAATGTAAAATCGATACAGTCAAATGAGGGTGACAAAGATATAATTCTAGGTATAAAAGGGTTGTCCAGGGCAAATCTGATACAGTTAAACAAAAATGACAAGGATATGATTCTAGGTCTAGAAGGTTGATAATGGCAAAATTGATACAGTCAAACGAAAGTGACTAGGATATAATCTTACATCTGAAGGGTTGACTAGGGTAAAACTAATATAGTCAAACGAAAGTGATCAGGATATAATTCTAGGTCTAGAAGGTTATTAGGGCAAAATCGATACAATTAAACAAAAGAGACCAGGATATAATCTTAGTCTAAAGGGTTAACCACTAAGAAACTGATATAGTCAAATGAGGGTGACTGGGACATAATCTAGGTCTAGAGGATTGACCAGGGTAGAACCAATACAGTCAAATGAGGGTGACTGGAATGTTACCTTCATTTAAAAGTTGACCAGAGTGAAACTGATATAGTCAAACGAGGGTGATCGAGATGTAAACTTTATCAAAAAATTGACCAAGGAAAAACTGGTACAGTCAAATGATGTAACCTCAGTCTAAAAGTTGACAAGGGTGAAATTGATACAGGTAAACTAGGGTGACCAAGATGTAACCTTGACCAAAAGAGTTGACCAGGGCAAAATCAATACAGTCAAACGGTAAAAATGTTTCATATTTGGATTGCCTAAGGGAATGCAAGGTTTACCTTTTAGTTTTGAAACACTGGCGTATCCAAAGGCTTATTCCAATATCATATTCAACATCAAATTTGTACATTATCAAATGTGAATGCAAATGCATGAGGAATGCATACGATGAATGATTTAATTTTCTTTATCAATGTCTGATCCAGCCTATTTTGGAGTTGAATTTATCTTTTTAGAAAATATGATATTGGAATAGGCCTATACGTCTGTTTAAAAATTGAAAGCATCTTTAAAAAGCATTGAGGAACTCTTTTCTTTTGATAGAGGGAGCCAGTGCTTGGATTTGAATTTGAAGGCATCTTTAGAAGTCATTGTAGACATAATACACTTGCCCCTAAGAAGTTAAACTAGGTGATGCACCAATATCATCTAAGAATTGAAAAAAAAGAACATGATTGGGAACATATGATTTTTAAAATTTCCATTAATAGCCAAAAAAAATTAATATAGGTTGAAAAAGAAGAGCATGATGGGGAATATGTAGTTTATCCACCCTAATTCTTCTTAGAATGTCCGAAAGACTTTGAATTTTGATCTCGTTCAAAGTAATGTAAAGAAATTAATTTCTAATCTTTTCCTCGATTTTTATTCGCTTAAAACGTTAATTACATCTAGCAGAAATGTTAGCATGGTCTAAAAGACTATCCGATAAATGTAAGAATAAAAATATATACTTGTATTACAACAAGGAAAAAAGATACAACATTGGTTAGTTTAAAATAAAGATGAAGTATAAAAGAGATTTGGATATTACTAAGATGAGCAGGATCTTCTATTCAACTTTTCAAAGATTTCTTCTAAACAAAAAGTTTACTTTCATGAAGATCCACCTCTTAAAAATGCCTATGATAATACTATGCCTTTTTAAGACTTAGTCTTCCGGCAAACTATGTTTTGTCCATTCTTTTCGAATGCTTGAGCTGTCGCTTCTGGCCTTCAGCTTAAAGTCTCACCCGTATACCACCTTTTATCGAATAACCTTTTCGGGTTTTTTTTTCTCTTTCTTTTTTAAATGAGTGCCTTTTCAGGTTTCATTAGTTTTTTCATTTTTTTAAACAAACGCATTTTTAGGTTTTCATCCATTTTTTTCTTTTTTCTCTCTTTTTTTTAGGCATAATATTTTTTTTACATTATCTGAATTAATGGGGTTTAGTAGCGTTCCTCCATTCATCATTGCCAATACCGATGCTCCTCCTAAAAATGTCTTTTGGACAACATAAGGCCCTTCCCAATTGGGTGCCCATTTGCCTTGAGGATTTTTTTGTCCTGTCAGGATTCTTCTTAGTAACAATTCTCCCTCGTGGAATTTCCTAGGATGAATTTTTTTTTATCATGCGCTCTCATCATTCTTTTTTTGGTACGTCTATTGATGTTGAATAGCTTTTAGCCTTTTTTCTTCAATAAAGTTCAATTGCTCACAACGATCTCGAACCTATTTGGCTTCTTCCAACTTGGTTTCCATTAAAACTTAGAGTAAAAGGATCTCCACTTAAATTGGTAAGACAGCTCTGTATCATAGACTAACGAATAAGGCATTGCCCTAATTGAAGTTCGGACTGAAGTTTTATAAGTTAAAAGGGCAAATAAGAGCTTCTCATGCTAATCTTTGTAGGTCTTTACCATCTTCCCTACAATTTTTTAATATTTTTATTAGCTGCCTCTACAGCTTTATTTATCTTTGTATGTCACTGAATTGTGATGAGAAATTTTGAGCTGGGTACACAACTCTGTCATCAATTTATCATTCAAATTGGAGGCGTTATCCATTATAATTCTTTCAAGGATCCTAAATCAACAAATAATGTTAGTCCTCAAAAATTTTATTACCATCAACCTTGTCACATTTGTAAAGGAGACTGTTTTAACCGATTTGGTGAAGTAATCAATAGCCACCAAGGCAAAACAATGACAGTTCAAAGCTATAGTGGTAATTGGTCCAGTAACATCCATGCCCCATATGGAGAAAAGCCATGGTGCGATTATGACATGCAATGGTGAAAGTGGTACATGGATCTTGTCAGCATAGACTTGGCATTTATGACACTTTTGGGCATATTTAATACAATCGCCTTCCATAGTCGTCCAGAAATAACCCAGTCTCATGATTTGCTTTTTCATTTTGTGTCCATTCACATGGTTACTGCAAATCCCCATATGCACTTCTTCCAATATCTTTTATGCTTTGGGAGCATCAACACACCTTAGTAATACTTGATCATAACTCTTTTTATAAAGAATCTCTCCATCTAAAAAAATTCATTGCTAGCCTCTTTAAAGTTCTTTTGTCAGTTTTAGAGGCATTATCCGAGTATGCTCAATCCTTGAGATATCTTTTGATGTTGTGATACCATGAGAGACCATCTGCTTTCATTTAGACATTGTAACAGTACGTAAGAGACTCGCATATGGTCATCTGAATTGGTGTTACCTCTTGCCCTTTATTTATTTTAAACATCAAAGTCAAGGTAGCTAAAGCATCAGCCATTTGATTATCGTTTTGAGTCAGATGAATAAATTTTACCTTTCCAAACTCTTCAAGCAATTCCAGAATTAGCTTTCTATATTATTGCATCCTCAAATCTCAAGTTCCCCATTCTCCATGTAATTGATAAATCACCAAGGCCGAGCCTTATATACTTTCAATAATTGAGTTTTTCTCTCTACAACTACTCGAAGTCCTATAAGAAATGTTTTATATTCTACTACATTGTTTGTACAATTAAAGTCCAATCAAGCAGTGAAAGGGTAATAGTCTTCTTCTAGAGATATTAAGATTGCCTCAATTTCATGGCCCAAAGCATTTGATGCTCTATCAAAATACATTTTCCATGTTAATTCCTTCAACGGCTCTCATTTGTCTTTGACTAAGATATTCATGAAATCCTCATCAGGAAAGTCAAAAATTCAATGGCTGATAATTATTAAGTGCCCGACTTGCTCGAAATTCAATAATAATACTCCCTTTAATTGCCTTCACATAAACCATATCATATTCCGATAGCAAGACTTGCCATCTAGCTATCTTTCCTAACAAATTCGGTGCTTTAAACAGATATTTGATCAGGTCTATTTTGGTGATTAACCAGCTGGAATGATACAACATGTATTCTCAGAGCCTTTTTGCAGCCTAAACTATGGCATAACATATCTTTTCTATTTGAGAATAATTTACGTCATAGATAAGAAATTTCTTGTTGAGGTAATAAATAGCCCGCTCCTTTTTTTTTGTCTCATCTTGCTATCCTAGCACACAACCCATAGACCTTTCAAACACTAATAAGTACAAAAGCAAAAGTCATCCTAATATAGGTGGCACAAACACTGGCAGATTAGAAAGATAATGTTTGATTTTTTCAAATGCTTTCTGGCATTCTTCATTCCATTCACTGAGGTTTTATTTTCGCAAAAGGTAAAATATCGGATCGCACTTATCTGTGGTTAGGATATGAATCTGGCAATGTAATTTAATCTCCCCATGAAACTTCACACATCTTTTTGTATACATGGGGATGGTAATTCTTGGATGGCTTTAATCTAATCTGGATCAACTTCAATCCCTTTTTCACTTACAATGAAGCCTAATAACTTTCCTAACCTTGCACCAAAAGTGCATTTTACCGGATTCAACTTCAACTGGTACTCTCTTAGTCTTTTGAATAACTTTCGTAAATCTGCAACATGTCCATCCTCCTGAGGCGACTTGGTAATCATATCATCCATAGATATTTCTATCTCTTTGTGCATTATATCATGGAACAGAGTGACCATTGCCCTCTAACAAGTTGCCTCTACATTTTCCAATCCAAATGGCATCTCTTTATAACAAAAAGTTCCTCACATTGCAACAAAAGTTATCTTTTCCATGTCTTCTGGTGCCATTTTTATCTGGTTATATCCCAAAAATCCATCTGTGAAAAAAATAGATAAGTCTTTGCAGTATTATCAACCAGAGTATCTACATGGGGAAGAGGAAAATTATCCTTCGAACTCGCTCGATTTAGGTCCTAGTAGTATACATATATTCTAACTCTACCATCCCTTTTAGGAACTAGGACAATACTTGTGACCCATCCTAGGTATTTTGTTACCTCAAGAAATCCATCCTCAAATTGTTTTTTTAACTCTTCTTTTATTTTCAGAAGCATTTCTGGTTTCATTCTTCTCAACTGCTACTAAACTGGTTTGAATTATGGTTTTAGAGGTAATTTATGGACTAAGATTTTGTATCCAACCCTGGCATGTCTTGGTAGGACCATACAAAAACATCTCAAAATTCCTAAAGAAACGTATTAATTCTTCCCCAGTGCTGGGCATTGGGGCAGTCCCTAGCCTGACTTCTTTTCTATTATCCTCTTCATCCCTTAAATTTATCACCTCTATGGATTCTTTATGGCATATTATTCATTTATCCTCTTGCTCGATAGATCAGGTGGCAAAGCATGATCATCATCATCTTCTTCGAAATCGACCTCATTCAAGCAAATAGTTTGTTCAAAATCAACCTTTAAATCATGTTTAAGACCATCCATTTTTCCTTGAGTGGGATATTTATAAAGGTAAAAAAAGAAAAAGAATGGGCAAACAAATGTATGACATGATTTGTATAAATGTACGCAATAAAGAAAAAAATATTAGTATAAAAGAAATTAGACATAGACAAAAAGGTTATATGCATTTCATTTTTGTAAATGATAATTTAACATTTCAAGTTTTCATAAAATGATTCTTAGATGACAAAACAAGTTCCCAAGATTACTTTGAAACCGACCTAAGCATTATATATCTCTCTATACAAGTCTAATTCTTCAAGACGTATCCAGGAGGACAAGGATGGATCCCATGATCATCATTTGGCTCTTTGTTATCTTTTCCAATGATGGCCACCTGACACTTCTCGCAAGGTTCATTAACCACCATAATAACTCTATTGGCTTCTTTTTCTTTAACTCTGAGATTAACAACCCCTCCATAATGAGAAATTTCATCCAGTACGGGGTAGAGGGTTGATTTCTGACTTGACTGTTGATGAAGGCTTGGACTAGCTTTTTTCCTCGAGATCTATTTTTAAACTTCTTTTGACTCCACTCTAGCTTGAAGCTCAGTCCCTGCTTGTCTTTCTTACCAATGACATTGATAGATCAGCTGATCCCTTGCAAGCATTTCTCAAGTCCACTTCCAACTCAGGCTTCTTTCTCGACTGTAAGCCTTAAAGCTATACTTGTGCTCTTTAAAAGTATAGGTTTTGGTATATAGACCTTTATGCAACAAAAGTGGCGTTGATAATTTCAAAAGACCTAAAAGAGCACTCTTCAATTTTAGTATCTGGTTTAATGTAAGGGGCTTCAGTAAAAGTCATGGCCACAATATCTTCTTCCCCAGATAGGTTAATCAACATTTCATCAACTATGAATTTAACATTTGGTGCAAAGATAATAGGACAACCTCAACAAAATGAATCCATGGTCATCCTAACAAACAGTTGTATGCTGAAAAAATGTCCATCACATGAAATGCGATCTTAAATGGGCAAAGGCCAATATTTAAAATGATCAAAATACTCCCCTTGATTTCTCTCTTAGTCCTATCGAATGCCTTAACAACTATATGGCAGTGCTTTATCTGACTAAAATAAACTGGTAAGTGAGACAACGTGATCAACAACATTACATTCAAAGTTGATCCATTTTCAATAAGGGCTTTGGGCAATATGATCCCTTTATAATGAGTTCTGATATGGAGAGCTTTTGTTGAAGTGTTATCCCTGGTGGGATCTCATCGCCACTAAATGAAATGAAATTGTTAATAATAATGTTATTTACTAGGTGATCCAGCTTATTTATGGAAATATCTTAAGGAACATAAGCCTAGTTGAGCACTTTCAACAAAGCATTCTTATGCATTTTTGAGCTGAGTAGCAGGGATAACATAGAAATCTTTGCTGGTTGCTGCTTTAACTGTTCTACTATACTATACTCACTGTGTTTAATAAACATAAGAAATTCAGCAGCCTTTTTTTCCTTGATCGATTCTTGTACTTCCATTAGGCTATATTCGGTAACTGTTACTTTTCCAGATACTAGTCCTTTTGACTTAGTTTTCACACTGTTTTCACTAGTTTTTGGGCTGTAGATGCGATCACTCTTTGTCACATGTCTTACCCTAGTTACGTTGATAGTAGCTAGTTGGCTTGTAACAACCTCTAGAGTTCCCACCATTATACTTCCACGGTTTTTGTTTGTTATTCTGATATAGGAATAAAGTTAGTGCTCTAATAATGAGTCTAGGAGTACTTCAGTCTTAGGCGGTGTGATCTTTGGTTTATTACGATGAATGATAAATGGGCAACTAATGCCGTAAAATAGCTACGATAATCTTTCACCAACCATGTTGATTGATTTTTCTTCTTCTAATCCAGCTTCTTTAAAGAACCCAATTTCACCATTATCCATCATTCTCTGGATTATGGCTAAAAATTCTATGCAATTTTGCAAAGTATGTCCTGATGTTTTATGAAATTTGCAAAAGTTAGCACCAAGATAATATTAACCTTTGATACTTCCATGATTTTGACCAAAAATCCCTCCTTCAGTCAGGATTGCCAATACTTTTTCCATAGAAGTCCTAACTTCCTAGACTTTTGACTTTTTTCATATTTTATTTTTAGTAATCAGAGCATTAATTTTAGGTTTAGTATGATCTAGTAAGGGATTTGCTACCACATTAGGTGTTGGGCCATTATCAATTCAAAATGAACCCCTCTCAAGAAGACTATGAACCTTTTGCTTGAAGGCCGTACAGTTTTTGATTGAGTGACCTGCTACTGCATGATACTCATAGTGCAAATTTAGGTCATTCCAACTAGGGTAATTTTTTTCATATGGTTTGGAACAAATTAAAGCCATTAATGTGCCTCAAAAAGCTAATAAACATTTCCTTATATGAGTAAGGAAAGGGTTTATAGCTAGATCTAGGTTGGTTAGCTCTTTAGGTTAGTGGATTAACATTAGGTCTTGGTTGGTTTTATGGAATAGGGCTCAAAGTGGTGGTATGAGGTGATGTTGAAGGAAGAGCTCTTGGTATGTTAAGAGTGTAGGTATTTTAGGTTTGTTGTCTTTAGTTTTAGTAATACGGATGAGGTCCTTTATGGTACGGTTGACTAGCATAGTTAACAAATTGAGCTTCTTCTTTATTATTTCCTATCCCTGGCTTCTTTCCAATAAAAGACTCCTCGGTCATGATTTTCCAACCTTTACAACTGTTTTGATAATCTCTCTAAAAATGACAAGATTCATAAAATTCTTAGTTGCATTCCCCACCAATTTGTGATAGTAGGGGGGACGCAAAGTGCTCACGAATAGCATCATGGTTTCTTTCTCAGTCAAGGAAGGCTAAACTTGAGAAGCCATCTCTTTTCATCTTTGTGCATACTCTTTAAAAGATTCTATAGACTTCTTCTCCATATTCTGAAGAGTTAGTCTATCAAGTACCCATTCAGCCATATGTTTATATTGTTGAAGAAATGCATTAGCTAAATCACTCCAGCATTGAATTTTGGTGCAGTTCAGATTATTATACAATCTTAGCACAGATCTAGACAAGCTCTCTTGAAAAAATGAATCAAAAGGTTGTTATTCTAGGCATAACTAGCCATCTTTCTGATGAACATTTTAATGTGTACTTGAGGGGAAGTAGTGCCTTTGTACTTTTGTAACTAGAGCATTTTAAATTTTAATGGGAGGACTAAATTTGGTACTAAACTAAGGTCTTCGATGTCCACACTACTAAATCATTTGGCCCCCTCAATAGCTTTTTGCCTCTTCTTAAGTTGTAATTTCCATTATTCTATCTCTACTTCAGCCTGCTCCTTACCCTTCTGTTTACGCTTTTCCTCTTTATCGATGCTAGGGCCTACTGATTCTTCTTGGGTGATTGTAGTTCTTGCACCTGCCCTTTGTGAAAAAGCATCATGGTTAATGATGATGATTGGTGGCTTAGTAGCTAGGACATTTTGTTGCAGATTTTGGATATTAGTTGGTTGAGTATTATTTGTTTGTTCCTTAACTGGGACCTCCTCGGATCCCCCGACAAGAGTATCAGTATTTATCTCTAGCTATTGACAAATCGGCTCCCTTAACACTAACAACTCCATCATCCTTATGATCTGAAGTTGTAGTTTTTCTTGCCTTTTCAGCATAGCCTCCTAAGCCAATTAATGACTTTCTTTTAATCTCTCTAATCTTGCCAAGTGATATTTAGCCATTCTCTTTGTTCTAAGTCTAGTATGGTATCAATGAGTGAGCAGTGGTTAAGTTGGTCTTTATGAGCTTGCAATGTTGACCTTAACAATTCCACATTTCTTTAAGTTAATTAATTTTCACTTATAAATTAATAATTGTGTATGTACATATGTATGTAAATGTATGGGCATATGGATGTATAGTATGAGTATATGAGTGCACTTGTAAGGACGCTTGCTTTAACTAAAGATTTCGAACTCAGACATTTCCATTAA
Organism: Adansonia rubrostipa; assembly: GCA_038381775.1. NCBI lineage: Eukaryota > Viridiplantae > Streptophyta > Magnoliopsida > Malvales > Malvaceae > Adansonia > Adansonia rubrostipa. Next base: position 12,489 of record JBBYHM010095241.1, on the reverse strand, counting down.
CTTTGTGACAAATTACATGTTCATATTATTGATCATGTAGGGATTACATCCAAGGAAATTCCTAACTTGATCATATTATCTTTGAGCCTCATTCAAAAACTAAAATACAACATGCTCGTATTATCCTACGAGATAAATTTGCATCTGTAAGTCTCTAATCTTCTCCACCATTTTCCTTGCTTGGATGATGGCTAAGTGGATCTATTCTGTTAAGATGATCTATGTACATTTACCAGCCAAAAGAATTAGTTGCCCATCATCTACCATCATCTTTGACCCACCATAGTTTATCAGCCTAATATGCATCCAGATTGTGGTAGGCTTGCACCAAGGTGCAAATATCATCTCCCCTATGTTGTAATTCTTGTCCCATCTCTGCAATAGTTATAGTGAGACATTGTCTTTCCTCAAGCAGTTGAGATAACTTTCCATGTTCTCGATCCAAGGTAGCTTGGAGTTGTTTATTCTTTTCAATAGACCTTATTAACCAGAGACGCATATCAACATGCTTTCTTCTTTTTCTTTCAAAAATAGTTTGTTTGTCTTCGATTTCCAAAGCTTTAGTCTTCCATACTTTCAACTCTTCATTAGGCTTTCACATTTCTTTCTTTACCCCTTTAACAGTGCTGTTGGAACTCCCAGATATCCTGACGAGTTTTATTTTCTTGTTCTGTTCAACCTAGTCATTCCTCATTAGATTATACTTTTCTTCCATTTTTCTAACTTCCTTTGCTTTTTCTTCTATCTTCATTCATAAATAGGCAACTTCTTTTTGAAGTTGATGATTCTCGTCACTTATTCTTTTTTGCTTCCTGGCAGCTTCCTCCTTAATCAAATTGATCTTGAATGGCATGAAGGTTCCAACTGAATGGATACTTGAGGAATGGTCCCTTCTGAGCCAGGAATGATTATGTTACAACCTCGAACTCTCTTCCAAGCATCATACCTTAGAGTGGTTTTATCTGTGTATGCATGCAATCCAGACTCATACCTTTCTTTCCATTGTAAAGTGACTATCTAAAACAACTTTTTATAATCCTTACCCTGATATTTCAAGTCAACACCAACCAAATTTGAAGTCATGAGGATGAATTGCTATGATCCATATTGTTTTCGAACCAATAATGGAGCATAATCCATAGTGCCCCATATGCTGAGTAAAGGTGCATATAACAGATTACTGCACCGATACACAAAGCATTTTGGTGAAAACCATGGTGCCCTCCATGTTATATCAAAAGAAGCCAAATTCTTGAGCATCTTAACCCATTGTTTTTTGGTTCCAAACTTGGGCCATTCTTTTTTGATGAATTCTTGAAGAAGAACAAAATGTGGAAAGTAAGGTTTTACTTTATTTGCCCCTTCGCCCCAGAAATGACTTCGAGCCCAGATATATAACAACAAAGCACTTCCAAAAAATCTACTTTGAACCTTTTTTCAGCATGCATTGAGTGCTCAAATCATTTCAGCTAGAAGAATAGCTAGAGCCAGGTGCATGTTTCTTTTTAATTGGTTAAATAAATTCACTACTGCCACCTCAACATGTCCCAACACTCTCGCGAAGAAAACCATCCCGTATATAGCTAGAGCAAATGCATCTAGAGCCTTCTAAGTGTCGGATCGCTCTTGGATATATTTCTGTAGATACTGCCATGAAATGACACCACTGTTCCATTTTTGCTCTATGTAATCGGCTTTGAAATCACGATCCAAAACTTAACTCATCTTTTCTAGAAGCTGGTCGAATTACGCTCTTTGAATAGATGGCTCTCTTCTCCAATAGCCCAAGCCTAAGAAGAATTGATATCTATTCTACATTCAGAGTCATGTCATGTTGATTGAATGAAAAACATCGAAATGACGGATCCCAAAACTTAATCATAGCCCTGACTAACCGTTCATCCATGTGTATTTTGAGCATGAGAGCAATCTGTCCATACTTTTCTGTAAACCGAGTTTGCTTTGCACTTCCCCACTGATCCCATATTTTGGCCAACTCTTTCAAATTATTCTAGCAAAGGTCAAAATGTGTAATCTTTGGCAACTCTGACACAAAACCTCTCGGTACATAATCCCTGTCCTTTTTCTGGTTGAATTCAAACTCAAAATGGACCTCCTCAAATTCTTTAGAAATTATAACTGCATGTACTGGCTAAGTTAAATGAAAATTAATCTAAGTTGGGATTCTTTTTAAAGCAAGCATTTCTGTATGCACAAGAGGAAGGAAAAATGCACCAAAAGAAAAAAGAAGAAAATGAGTTAGCATCCTTAAGAAATATTCAAATAAAATTTCAAAACAATGAAAATCACAATTTATTCAAATAAGGTGTAAATAAATTTCAAAGCAACAAAAAGCAAAAATTGTTTAAACAAGATATGAAAATTATCCAAAGAAATAAAAATATAAAAATAAAGGAAAAGATATAACTTTGTCCCTTCATGTGTCCTTAATTTTGGTGACACCTAAAATCAGGCATGGTTTTGACTGGGAGGTTAGTATGGTTCACTATATGTAGTTTATGACAGACCTCTAATTAGGTTCTTGAATTCCTTGTGCCCTGAAAGGAACAATGAGCTATCTTATCCTTATCCATCACGAATTTATGTCAGAGAAAGTCTAATTCAAGTGCGCCGTCTTCCATGTCCATAACGAGGCTAATAGCTCGGGCAAACATAGGAATCTACACCTGGTAGGCTTTTCACTAGCCAAGACAGAGGCTAACACCTCAGAAGGTGGAGCTACTTCACTTTCTCTTAAAATATTGGATACCTATGCCCTTCCATAAGAAACTACTGCATGATTTGCATAGTATGTGTGAAGGGACAAATTTACCTTTTTATGACAGAATATTAAAAATAAAACCTACTATTTTTATCCCCAAAAGAAAGAAAAAAACAAACACAAAAAGATTAGTGCAAAATAAATATTAATATAATGATTTTTTTAAAAAAATGGGAATTTAAAATTAAATATTAATTAAAACCAAATTACTTGAAATTTAGTTAACACGTAATTAATTTTAGGCTTAGCTCTCTAGAGTCCCCAGCAGGGTTGCTAAGTTGTTGCAATGTGGCCCGGATACGAATCCTGACTAAGCCCGACTTAAATGCCCTTCACTTCTATATTTCTTAAATTTATCACTATTTTATATTCTCCTATTTCTATAGGCTATATCATTATAGACATTTTTTTATTTTTAGGGACTGGGTGGTCGAGATGAATTATTCACTCGACTTAACCTTAAATAGTCATTACGAAATAACTATTTATTTGGAGTCGCCACTAATCTATTTGGGTTAGGTGAGATTGGTAACCTACCAGAGTTTGTATTTTGAGAGTTACAAGACCCTAGAATACTAACTTCGAGGCCCGCGATCATACCAAAGATCATATAAAAGGGTCCGGGAGTCTGTTACAATCACAAGTAAAGATCGACCCTCTCATGATGCCCGAAAGTTTAAACCTTATTAATTACATGTTAACTTGAATTTTAATTTTTATTCGGTTTCAACATATGGCATTTAATTATAAATTCCTGAAATAATAATTTATAGAACAAATTTATTATTCTGTATTAGGAAAATCGGGTTTTTAAAAATTTAAAAATTAAAAGCTCTTACACACTCTATCGGAGAACCAATGGAACATGAAAGCTTTTTATCATTCTCTTTTGCATCCCAACGAAAAACCAAAGGAACATAAAAGGTTTCAAAATTCAAAATATCTTTCGTACCTTGGTGGAGGGCCAAAGGGATGCAAAAGGTTTTATATTTTTTTTTAAAATTTAAAAATCTCGATTTCTATTTTAAAAAGGATATTTCAATATTAAAATAATTTATAGAATCTCTATCATATTTTGGGAGAAATTCTACATATTATTCTAACTTGGAGATATTGTCTTAATTTTCTAAAAAAAAAAATTTATATTTTATTGAAAATGTTTATAGAACATCCTAAAACCTTATAACAATCTAAAATAACGAACATATTCCTAATGTGTACCTTTTACATGAAATATCCCAATAATCACGTAGGACTTTGCCTTTATACAAAATTACCAAAATACCCTTAGATGACCTTTAACATAAAAGTATCCTGGCAACCCTAAAGGACATGAAAAGGATTATAGAAAGGTGAAACTATCCTAATTGTACATCTTTGGCATAAAAGCATCCCGATGACTACCTAAGACTCGATTCTAGAGAAATTACCAAAATACCTTTGAGGTATACCTTCGACGTGAACGATCCTGACGACCCTAAAGGACACGAAAAGGATCATAGAAAGGCAAACCTATCCTAAATGTACATCTTTGGCATAAAAGCACCCTGATGACTACCTAAGACTCGACTCGAGAGAAATGACCAAAATGCCCTTAGGTTGTACCTTCGATGTGAAAATATCGCGGTAACTCTAAAGGACATGAAAAAGATTATAAAAAGGTGAACCTACCCTAAGTGTACATCTTTGGCATAAAAGTATCATGATAACTACCTAAGACTCGACTCTAAAAAAATTACCAAAATGTCCTTAAGGTGTACCTTCAACGTGAAAGTATCCCGACAACCCTAAAGGACACGAAAAGGATCATAGAAAGGTGAACCAATCTTAAACGTACATCTTTGGCATAAAAGCATCTCGATGACTACGTAAGACTCGACTCAAGAAAATTACCAAAATGCTCTTGGGGTGTACCTTCGATATGAAAGTATCCCAGCAACCCTAATGGACATGAAAAGACAAGTAATGATGACTTTTACTCTAAATTGGTAATTTAGATTACAAAAATGACCTAAAGTACAAAAATTACAAATAGGTTCCTAAATTTCTCAAAATTAAACATTAGTCCTAAATTGGTTAAAAATGCTAAAATTATATTTTTTGGCCCAAAATACCCTAAATGGGAAATTTAAATTTTAAAGTAACCTAACATGAAAAAATGCCATTAAGTTCCTAAATTTTTAAAA
>JBBYHM010094922.1:18530-34495 GCA_038381775.1 Adansonia rubrostipa | reverse complement strand
TATATATATATATATTACATATGCTAAGATAATTGATCAATTTATATTAGTATAAAATTAATTAATTTTATAAATTTTTATAATTTAAGATATGATTGATATTTTAAGAAAATGATCTCCGGATAGTATAATCGCACTCGTCATTTACATAAAATTTCAAATCAATCTTATATTTATATTATATCTATTGATTAAACTATCTTTTTAAAATATATATTTAACTGCTAATTATTTTATATTAAATAAATAATTAAATATCTTTTATTTTCTCAAGATTTAATATGCATATTTTTTTTTAAAAAAAAAAGATAGATTATCCACGTAATGCAATTGGATTTTGGATGGTAAAATTGCCAAGTCGAGTGTTAGGCTATAGCTTAGCTCAATCGAAAAGCTAACTCAAGCTAAATTAGGTTTTAATTTTTAGGTTAATATATCAATTACTCCTTGAATTATATTATTTTTCACGATTTAATACCTAAAAAAATTTATAATTAAATACTTAAACTTTAATTTTGTCACACACGGTTGTCCAAAGGTTAACGATGCTGACATAGTATTTTCTCTGACCAAAAAAGAAAACTATGATAAGTAACATTGTTGTTTTAAATATTCAAATAAAATTGTAAAAATATGTGAATTTGCTATCATTCTAAATATTCTCCTACACATGTATAAAATATTTAAAAAACCAAAAGCTCAACTAGACCTTAGCATGGATCGAGTCATGGCTCAAAAATTTTTTAAATTTTAAAGTCCAAACCTGAATTTGGCTCGGCCTAATTTACTATTTATCCTATTAAAAAATTATTTTTATTTTTAGATTTATATATGTTATAATTAATTTTAAATAAAAAATATATTATTCTAACAGAAAGTTATAGTTTCAAACCAAGCAAATTAGCTCGAGATAAAAAAATTGAGATTTGGGTCCCATCGAGTTTGGTGACCTGCCTGGTCCTTCCTAGGTCTAAGTTCAACTTAATTAAGTTAATGAAATCACTCAAGCTGAATATATGTTAAGAAGTTTAACATATTTTATGCTTTATGTATATAGGTAACTTTTTTTTGACACGAAGAAAGTCAAGAGCTAGAAATCGAATTGGAGAAGAATTTATAAGTTTTGGTATAAAAACTCAAATTTATTGGAAGACACCTCCTAAAAATAATAGGAGAACTATTTGGATTTAGTCTTAGATTCATACATGAATAAATTATATATTGTTAAATAGAATGATAAGTGCTAAGTTTCTTATAATTTTATACCTAAGTTGAGTCACTTTTAAGTTGAAAACTTGATATAAGGTTAGAGGTAGGCCTATTTAGTTATTACCCTACAAGAGGTTGTTACATGTAGGCCTTCTTGAATTATGTGTGAGGAGACTATTAACTGGTGTTATCTCAGCTATTTTAAAATCTTAAATTTTTTGTAGTTTTATATTGAACTTGGACCTTTGTGCTATTATATTTAAATTAGACCATTTCACTTATTTTTAATTGATTTTAGAGTGGATGGTTCACATACAATTTTAAAGTTGGATGGTTAGCCTTTTTTTTTTCATTTTTTGTTTTTCTTTTATTTTTTAATGTTTAATTCTAAACACTAATAAAAATAATTAACACCAAAAATTCCAAAAAAAACAAATCAATCAAATGATCGGCCACCAGTTCAATATTTAAAGTGGAATTCGCTGCAAATATATATATATATATATATATATATATATATATATAATCCAGATAAATATTTCAAGACCCAAAATTCTATTCAAGCCCAACTATCAAACTATTGTTCATTTTTCCATTTACGGCCCTAAAAGCAACTGATAAAATCCAGTAAAGATACATGTTCAATTCAAACCAATAAATAAATAAAATAAACAAATCAGGGCCCAAAAATAAAGCCAAATAATCCATAAAAGGCCCAACTTTTGAACTACCATTAATTTTATTAAAAAATTAGCTTATAATTTCGAAAGGATTAATTTCACAAATGGCTCATGTACTATACTATTTTTTTCAATTGAGTATTTGGAGAAATTTTGATCAAATAGGTACCTATATTGATTCCATTAAACACATAGGCACTCTACATCAATACCGTTAAATAAATGCTAATATGGCATTTAATAACCAATCTAATTGTGACACATGACATTTTCAAAAATAATGATTTGGCTTATTTGCTAAGTGTCACAACCTCATTAGATGTTAAATATTATGTCAGCATTTATTTAACGATGTTAGTACGAATTACCTATGTATTTGACGAAATCATAATACAAACACTTATGTGGGCAAACTTTTCTTAGTGTACTTAATTGAAAAAAGTGATATAGTGCATGGGCCACTTAGTAATTAATCTTTCCAAAACCCAATTTAAATTGCAAAATCAAGTTAAATTATATTTGATTTAAATTAAATTATCTAAAAGTAAATTACTTTGAAAAAAATAAATTCAATTTAGCTTGATTAAGTTAAATGATACTTTAAGAACCTAGAAAAAAAAATTGGGTGTCTACGATGAATTGTGTGAAATTTATCAAACATTTAAGGAAGAAATAAATTTACCACATAGTGAATGATTAAAATTCACCACCAATCTTTCAACTACCGTGATTTTATCACCATATTTTCAATTTGGACAAATTTACCATCATAATTGAGGCAATTAAAAAATATTCAATAAAATATCATATTAGAAGCTGAATTATAGTTCAAAAAAACTAATTCTTTTGTAAATTATCACAATTACATAAAAATCGGTCCAAAAAAAACTTATTCAAATATATAGAAGATACGTATATGAGCATATGAAACTTGACACATGAAATCATGTATCTATAGATTTTGTAACGATATTTAATTCGGATCACCCACAAATTGCTTAGTTAGAAAATGTAATTTTTATATAAGATATGGGTAAATTTTTAAGGAAAAATGGGTAGCATTTTAAATTTTTGTTAATTATTTTAAAATTATTAGAAAACAATAACATTTTTAAATTTATATTCAGTAATATAAATTTTATTTAATAGTTTAATAAAATAATAATTTTATTAATTAAATTTGTATCATTCTAATTTATGATATTAACGGAGTTAATAATTTTATATTAGTAAAAATTTTAAGAGAAATAAAAAGAGACAGAGGATGAGGGACAAGTCATGTGCTGAATATTAGGTGACGTACGTCTGTCAAAGTCACAAAGATAATATCATTCTCCATGCGATGAAGGAAGTTTCGAATGACGTGTGACGTAATCTACTTTTGTATTAAAGCAGGTCTAGAAACCTTTTAAAATAATAATAATAATAATAATAATTTTCTTTTTTCTTAATCGTTTCATGGGAGCCTCCACTGCTATAGTAGATTTTATAGTTGCTGGTGACAGTTAAAAGGCGGGGTTTGATCAGTATTATATCCAACGATCGGCCGACTCTTGAGTGGTTCGATCGATCGATATTGAAGTATCGAACGTTTGACCCACTTTTAAGCGGAGGATTCGGTCGATGTCCAAACATTATTATCTTTTAAAAGAAGAGGCGGGGAGGGGGGGTTGGGAAGCTTATTGCAAAATTGCCCCATGTCGGCAAATTGACAAGTCAGCAGGCAGTAAGAAGCTGACGACTCTATAAAAGACTAAAGGTGATCATAATGAAGCTCTAATCAAAATTTCTTTCTCAAGGCTTCGTTTTGTTTCATCAACATGATTGTTTTTGGGCTACGAAAGATGCTTTACCCTACTTTCGCACGACAGAAGAGGAAACTTTCAAAGAAGAAGCAAAGAGTATTTTTTTTTAAAAAAAAAATTCCATTACTATTATTTTTCCTTTTTTGTTCATTCATTTGGTTTTTATCTTTTAATTAAGGAAGTGCATTATTCTCAGAGGGAAACGAAGGAAGGCTTCAAACAGTTGAAAGTAAAGACGGAAAAGATTACCAGTAAGCAAAGAAGGTTAGTTTAAAGATAATATATAAAGAATGCAGTCATCGGCTTGGGTTTTCTTTTACTACCAATCTTAAAGCTCTCAAACCAACAACTTAAACGGACAAAATGCTACTTTTTTCTTTTGTTTTAATTCAGTAGGGTATATTTATATTTAATCCTTTTTACTGTTTCACACGTAACAAGTTCTTTTAGACTTTTTGTCCCTTTTCGCCCACCATTTTTTGCTTTGAAAGGACACAACATTTGGACAAATTAAACCCAAAAAATGAGTTTAAAAAAAAAAAAAACTGTTCAACATGGCATTCCTTTCTAATTAAGTATAGATTTTAAAGAGAATTGATTATTATTTTTTTACATTGAGATCAAAATGGATCGATCATTTTATCTTTCATTGTCTCTCTTTGAAATGTCCTTCAACTCTGATATTCACGACAGCGCAAACGCTGCCCCAAAAAAGGGTAGCAGCTCAAGGCTTGAGGTTGCGGCAGAAGTGCGGAGACTTGAAAAGGAGGTAGCAAAGAAGAGGGCAGATACAAGAAACACGAGACGGCAGCTAATGGAAAGAGAAGCCGAAGTCGACGCAAGCCTTGAAAAAGCTACTCGACTAAGAACCGTAAACGCCCTGCTTGTCCTCGGGAATTTAAGACAAAAGAACCTTGTTAATGATTTAACACGTCTTTTTCTGGGTTGACAAAACCAGAAACAAGGAACAATAATAAATGCGAATATTTGCCTTTACGTTTTTGTGACGAAATCCATTTGCTTTTTTATTTTTTTTATGTTTCGTCACGGGTCCAGCTGCCCAGCGTACTATGGGTCGAGTTAGGAGTATTAAGGTCCAGTTAATAAGTCCAGCTCAGTATTTTTGTGTAATCAGCTGAGTCTGTTATTTTTAGTTAAATTCCGGAATGTTGTACCAGTCATGTGAAAATCAGCATATAGCCGAATGCATTAAATGGCGATTTCATCATCAAAGAATACAATTTAAACAGATCAATCCAATTTGAGTTTTAAATAAATCAATAATAATTTTAAAAATTAATTGATTAAATAAAATTTAAGTATAAAAAGTATCTCAATTAAATTGTCACAGTTGATTTTTTTTTCAATTTTTTTGTACTTTAATCTTTGTTATTTTTAATATTTTAATTAGCTATATTTTATAAAACATATATTTAAAAATTATTTCATTTAAATCTTTAAAATATATTTTTTATATTTTTATTAATAATAAACATAAAATAACAAAAATTTAAAATTTAAAAATTTTGATCAATAAAAATAAAAATATAATATTTTAATTAGAACGGAAGAAATAACAAAATAAATTAAAAATTAAACAAAATAGTAAGGCGACTGGCAGCCTAATCCTCTCCCCTACACCGTAGTGCCCACTACCAAATCCTCGCACAAACGCCACGTCCTACCCGAAAACACCCTCACGCAGGCTTCCAAACCACGTAGCCACCGTACTACCTAAACACTTCCATCACCACACCACACCCCTTTTAGCCAACAAGCCCACGCGAAACCCCTAACCATTTTTACCTCGAACAAACAGAGATTTCACGCTGCTTGGGGATCTAACCTTGTTGCTCCATTAAACAGAAACAAGAACAATGCTCCAATAAAATATTTTTATTACTGTATCTCATCATATTTTTATTTTTATTTTTTAAAAATTATTGTATTATTGTGTCTATATTGTAACATACTCGTATTATGTGCCTGTGCTTCATAGAAAAAATTTTTACTTCTTTGTAGTGATTGCGTGACTATTTAGGATTTTAGGCAACTGTAGGCATTGCCTCCTTAATTTCTATCGCAGGAAAGACACAAAAAAGCAAACAGATCAAGCTTGAATTCAACAAAGGAAATGCAATGGCGAAATTTTCTAGTGAAATGTGGTAGGAGAAAATTCAATTGAACTTAAACTCCAGCAGTTACTACTATTCAATTTTGAGGAACTATCCACTACAACGAATAAGTTTCATCATACAAAAAAGTTAGGACAAGTTGGTTTTGGTCCAGTTTGTAAGAATTAATTTAAGGAATATAACTTTAGCAATTATTGATCAAAAACATAACCTTGCTCTAAGCGCATGAACATGAATATTTCACATAAGCCTTCTAGTATATTTCTTTAATTTATGATAATTCTTTATGATGGTGCAAGACAATTTATATAAATTAAACTAAGGACTTACAGTAGATGACTAATTAGAATTATATTCTATCATCAATGATTTTATATTCTAATTAGTAACTGAAGTAGAGTTTGATTAGAGTTATATCTCTAGCTATTATTGACCAAGAATGCGACCTTACTTTAAGCACACGAATATGAATATTTCATATAAGCTTTCTAGTCTATTTCTTTAATTTCTAATAATTACTTATGATAGTGTACAGGTAATTTATATAGATTAGACTAAAGACCCATACTAGATGACAAGTTAGAGTTATATCCTATCATCAAAGATTCTGTATTTAAATTAGTAAATGAAGTAGAGTTTAAATATCTTTAACTCTTTTTACTAGAGTATTATCTTAAATAGAATTTATCTAAATAATATCATCTTAATAATAGTTAAATAATTATCTTGATCTACTTAAGTATCATGTAGGTCACATAAAGTCCAATAATTTTTCACTTAACTAATATGATAAACAAAGAACTCGAATATGTTAAATTTAAACTCAAACTTAAGATAGCCATAAGTTACTTTAGCCTACCTCCCACTCAATTAAAGATTCATGTAACATTAATCATGGCGATAACATTCTAACCCGAATATTTCCTTCCATGTATTACAATGCATGATCCTCTCTAAGAGAACACTTTATAAATGAATTTCTATAATCATTCAAGGTTTAATTGACATGTGATTTTTATCTATACAAACTGAAACATGTCTGTTAAACTCTAAAAATATGAAACCAACAAATCAAGGAAGCAAAATACATCCTAACAAAAATTAAAGTAGCCCCATACGATCCACAGAAATTTTAAACTATTTTATCAACAATGGTTTAGTTATGAGATCCATTATCAGTAAATCTGTATTAATATGTTGGATATTCATTTTTTATTTCTTTAGAGAGTCTCTAATAGCAAGCTACTTTTATCTGTTTGTTTATACGAATCTTACTTTTATCATTCTTAAAAAAGCATACTACATAAGAGTTGTCATAATAAATCTTTAATTTCCTTGCTGACAACTTTCAAACCAAAGATAAAATATCTCAATTTTAACACTTATGATGTTACTTATAACATAATTCTTTTGGCAGATTTCATATAATCAAGGCCAAGATTACTTTTAACATTTGCTAATCATTTGTATTATAAAGTTTATGTCAAGTTTTTGTATAAACTAGGCCGTATATAAGGTTACCAATACTAGATGCATCTAGAATATTTTTATACGCTCATTTTCTAAATCATTTCGAGATATTGGCTTAAATTAAATTTATTCCCTTCAAAAATTGATGCACTTTAAATGAACAGCTTTGCATTCTAAATCTTCTTAAAACTCTCTTGATATCGATTTCTTCAGATAGACCTTTAGGTTTTTTTAAACCTATCTCTATGAATCTCCATGCCTATGGCATTGGCATATGAAGCTTCACCCAAACCCTTCATGTCAAAGTTTTAAAAAATAAAACCTTTTGTGTCATGTAACAAAGCTAAATCACTACTTATAAAGAGAATCATCAACATATGAGACTAAAATTATAAGCTTACTCTCACTAACTTTAAGGTATATACAATGATCAATGACATCTTTAGCAAACCTAATAATATCACAACATTGTGAAACTTTATATACTATTAGTGGGAAGCTTGTCTTAGTCAATATATTAATCTTGCAAAGAAACCTTGGGTTAAATCATATATAACTCACCTCAATATTCCCATCTAAGAAAGTTGTTTTTACCTTTATTTAATATAACTCTTAATCAAACTAAGCTACAAAAGTAATGTTAATTCTAAATAAATACTTTTTAAAAACTAGAAAGAAGATTTCATGATAACTAGTTCTTTCCTTTTAAGTAAAATCTTTGACTACAAGTCTAAGCTTACGCCATTCAACATTACCAAATGATAATTCAACTAGTTCCTAGACTAGATCATTAGCCATTGATTTTATCTCTTTTATCATAGTTTTCTGTTAAAGTGTGAAATTTTTACTATTCATAACCAGTGAAAATGAGACCACCTTCATCTCCAATATCACAATTAAACTTTTATAGGTACATAACCAATGTCATAGAAATAGCTAATTTTTTGCCCATTGAATTTTCTTAATTTTACTTTCTTTTGTTCTTTTAGTAGTATTGTCAATAAGATTGATGATCTATTTTGAAGATTGTTCTTGATTTGGGTGTTCTTCAATTAATTCTTTAAGTTTGTTTTGAGAAATAATCAAGTCCAGCATAAGAGATTAATATAAATTAATTTATTTCTCAAAAGGAAATTTTTGGCAAAAAATGATTTTTCAATATTTTATTAAGACAATCCTTAAAGTAGAGGGATCACATTCTAAAATTTAAATTAAATTTCTTTTTCTAAAAAAAGTACATATAGAATTTAATTATGAGTTATCACTGCAAATTAAAAGTAATTTGCTTTTATATATATATAGTCAAAATCTATTTACATGATTATACGATATAAATATAATATAAAAAAATTAAAATACGATCTAATATAAAAAATAATATAAACACAACACAAATAGATAAACATGTCAAATTTTATATAAACGAATTATTAATGTATCAAAATTTATTTATGTTGAAATTGTTTTCTATACTTATAAGCCAAATTAAATGTAAGACCAACTAACATTTATAGCTAAAAACTTTATTGAATTTTGTTCTCCAATATGAGTAAGTTAACATGTAATATTAACATATTTAAAATCAATTATTGTTGAATGAAAAATTGATCTCAAATTACCTTTGGATAGCCAAAAATGACAAACCCGAAAATTTTTATATATTTGATATTTTACAAGCTTTTCTTGTCATTTGGGCCATCGTGGGCTTAATTAACCGAAAATATTTTACTATTAAATCATGTATGATCATTCCATCCCTAAATATCATAATTCACGAACTAATACATTAACTGCAATGTGATGAACATGAATGTTATTATTAACATTTATGAATTTGAATATCCCTAAACCATTAATATTATTGAATGTTATTAAATATATTCATAAATGTATAAATGAATATTAATCATAATTAATAAATATTCATATATTATGCAAATTCATATATTCTAAATAATTAATGTTTAAGCCTTTTAAGTCCTATAAAAAAGTGTTGTAAGGCGATGTAACAATCATTCAATTCACTAAAAAATTTTAGCTCATCTCCTGTTTAAGTTGTTTTGGATTTTTCAAAGGCTTCTATTTAGTATTTTTATTCTACTTCAGAATCTATCATTGTTGAGAGAAAGTTAAATTCCATAATTTGTAAACCTTAAAGTAGTACAATTTGTTAAGATGGTATTACACTGTTGTTGAAATCTTGAGACAATTTATTGTATCCATCTGCTCCAAATGATAGACAATTTAGCCTTAACGACGAAAGGTTTAATACTTGACACCAAGGATAAGCTTTTTATTTTTCAAATTTGTTCTCTATAATATAATTTTCCAAACAAATTTTATAAATAACAAAATACTTTTAAAAGTATAAATATATAATACATTAAATACAATTATGATACGAAAAATAACATAAATATGATGACACTTACACAAAATTGAGAGCTATTTAAATAGTGTCAATAATATTATTATAAAAGATGAACACAATATTGTAAAAATAATTACAATACGACACGATTAAAAAAATGAATATGACACTAGTAGAAAAACATGTTAAAAGTCTACACTAAAAAATTATTAATGTGTCAAAATTTATATAAATATATAATATTTTAAATACGATTATGACACAAATAATATAAAAAAGTAACACGAAGTTATTACGAACAATGTTTAAAAAACTAAATTGAAGATCAAACTAATGAGACTTCCCAATCACTGATTCAACCAATTTGATTGGTTGAACTAATTTAATTAAAAATTTTAAATATTAAATAAGTATTAAATATAATAAATACTTGATAAAAATATATATAGGTAAATCCAATGAATTAAAAATTTAAATCTCATTACGTATAATAATTTATTTAAAAAATTTATTAAAAAAACACTTAAACTCAATATTTTTATATTTAATACTAAAATATGATAATTAATATTAAATAGTTAAAATAATACCCTATGCCACCAAAACATTAATTATATAAATACTTCAAAATATTTAAAACGCTATAATAATATTATTTTTATTAAAATTTATATTATTAAAATATTAACATTTTATATTAAAAACATTTATTATTAAATATTTATAAAGTATAATTTACATATATTTATTGCTCAAATAGTAATATAAAATCAATGATTTTAAAACTTATCAAGTTAAACTATATTTGATTTTATAAAATTGTTTAAAATTTAATAATACCAGATAAATGCCAGTGCTTCGTTATGGTATTTTTTTTTTATTCGATCGAAAAGCTGACAGTAATTTTGAAAGATAAAAGAGAAACAACAATGAAGATGAAAGAGTGGGAGAAAAGAAAGGAGACACCATTCTGGCTTAAACTATCTACATCACTTTTTGCAAATATTACAAGATATCTAATGTTATTTTCCTATGAAGCTGTAATATATATAAAAAAGATCAAGTGCTTTTAAAAGCTATGCATGATATTACTAGCCAATGTTGTCAACCCTTTCTTAGGACAACATGTGTGCCTCACAAAAAGGGCAAACATGTTTAGGATTGCCCAAAGCTATAAGATTCAAAGCATTTTCCTGTTTTCTCAAAAAAAAAAAAAAATGCAGGCATAAAATCATATCATAATTTATCGTTTAAACATTTTTCTGTACGAAAAGAGAACAAATGATTAGAACCATTTCACCCACATAAATGACCTTGATTACCAAAATCAATACCTATATAACCACCTTTATGCTAGAATATTTAGTGGAAAGAAATATGATTCAATATCCATGCTAATCAATGCATTGGGAGGCAAAGAAAAATAGTATAAATAAAGTTAAAACATTTCAACACTATATCATTGAAATGCTTGGTCTGGTGCAGCATTCGCCATAATAGCTTGAGCATCCCCATTAAGTGCTGCTCCTGAACTCATCAAAGGATCATTTAAAAACATCCAGATTAAGAACATCATTGAACACTCATCAAGCCATCAACGATAACCAAGTCCACCTATAGCCTATAATTAACCGAGTTGCTGGCATTACTATTGCAACAACAAAAGTTCTATAATGGTTTTTTCTAGTCATTTTTAGTCCTCTGAACCCATGATTCATTGATTGCTTAATGGCGATATTGTTTCATTCACCATCAAAGTCCACAATAGAATCTAACATAACATGACTCGTAAGCAGAATTTACATCAGCAATTTGAACAGAATCTAAACTGAGTTGAACAACATACAATGATCAGCTTGACCAATTTGGCCATGAATAGTGTCACAATTCTACTTGACCTACGCGAGCGACACCAGAGAGTGCGAGGCCTCACACCTAAAGTCCAATCAATCAAATTTAGATGTTGCACACAAAAGCTTTGTCACACAATTAAATTATGCAAAACCATTAAATAATGTCAAACCAAAGCGTGGGGGAAGTTAGTGGCCAAGCAAAAGAAAATAGAAAAGCTAAATAACGTTGACAGCACAGCACAAAATTAGATGACAATGTTACCACAATATGCTGGTAAGGTTCATGCATTCATGACAAGGAAGCAACGCAGCAAAATGGAAGCTTAAACACAAATGGATAGAGCAACACAAACAAAATCACCTGAAATCAGAAAATAAAATCCATAATTCTGCCAAAAAAAAAAACATGTGCAATCACATTTGCAAAGAAACAACACTAAAGAGATGCAAGTGTTTAACATTGGTAACAAAAGGCCATGAATGGTTGAGGGCAAACACCAAAAAAAAAAAAAAAAAGTAAACATAGCAATATAGCCTGCTAAAACAAAATCAGTATGCATAAGAACCATAAAAGTAACACTATCTATTGAAGAAGAGGAAAAGGAATGGAACTTGAACAGGGAAAGGCAGCCTAAAGTTGGACTTAGGCCTGCTTGGTCAAAAGCATGCAACTCAACAAAATCACAGCTTATCAATACATGAAAAATGAGTAAGAAATCTAGATACATTCTTTGAAATTCAATAACAGAAACACCACTCATGGAAGGAGTTGGTAAAGAAGAAGAACCCGGAATTGAATAAAGAACAACACACAAAAGCACATCGAAGACAAACATATAAGCAAAAGCTCAAAACAACAACAGCAGGGCAAAAGGCGAAAAGGGCAACAACAGCTATAATTAAAAAACGTTTCTATATGAAACAGAAAATGAAGATGGATTCCAAGTCAAAGAACAAACAAAATCAAACCCAGCCTGCTAAATGATCTAAATTCAATTCACTGTATACATTCGTAATAAACACTTAACATAGGAACGCAAGAAAAAAAGATGCAAGCAGCTTAACGTAGGTAACAAACATGCTGCGAACACTTGAGGACAAACACAGACACATCTACATTGCACGCCAAAAGGAAACAAACATGCACAAACAACATAGCCAAAACAAAACACAATAAAAGTAACAATACATGTTGAAGCGAAAGGAAAAGGAATAAAACCTGAACAAGGAGAGGTAGCCTAAAGTTGCACACATGCCTGCTTGATTGAAGGCATGTAGCTCAACAAAATCAGAGCACACAAGACATGGAAAACGTGCAAGAAATTGAGATACAACATTAAACATTTAATAACAAAATTAACACTTATGTTAGGAATTAAAAGAAATGAAGGAGCTTCTTTTCTAACAAAAGTTGTTTGTTTATTCAGTGTAGCCTTGTTTATCATTTTAATCACTTAAATGAAGCAGATGTATGAGCTAGCAGTTTTTTTTATAAAAGTCTTAAAACTCACACTGACAATATTGTCTATGAAGCTTCATCTGAATGGAATTCTCCACGCATTGAATTTTGCTATAACTATTACATAGAGCACTTGATAAAATAGGATCAAACATTTTTTATTTCAACAGACCTCGATATAGAAGTTTGAAAGAGCATGTGTCAAAAAGTGTATGCTTGAAGTCTAATCATCATCGTCTTTCACGTATATTTTCACCTGTTAAGTTGCAAAATTGTTCTAAGAAAATGTCTACAATGCAAATAACTTTTAGTTTTAGCCAAAATAATATACTCACCTTTGACTTTTTTCTACGTTGCCAATGTTGTTTTTGGATCATATAACTAATCGGATGGTTATTTCTGCATCAGAAAATTAGGCTTTCCCATATAACCACATCCTCTGTAGGCTGTAAGCATGCCATCCATCAACCGGAGTGATTTTCATATCCCTAATAAAAGGACATTCAAATTTCGTAGAAAATGACTTCCAAACGATGTTTTCCACATTCCAGTGTTTGTTTTGAGGAAAATAGTTTGGTCAATAGAAAATGACTTATAGGTCAATCGAAAATAAGATAGTTTTCTTAGAAAATATTTAGTTTTCTTAGAAAATATCTTTTCCTTTTCAAAAGCAGAAGATATTTTCCGGAAAAGAGCTTCTTATTAAATAACATGATTTTTATATTAAAATTTAAGTTAACTCGAGCCAATTATTATTATTATTATTAACAAAAATATTTAATTTTTAATTTTTAATTTAAAAAATATTAAAATATTATTATAAATTATTTTAATAATATAATTTTTAATATTGATATTTTGAATATTATTAAACACACAAATTTATATTTTAAAATATAATATTATTTTTAATAATAAATTATTACTATTATTTTAATAAAAATGTTATTTAATAAAATAATATTATTATTTTAAAATATAAATTGTAACATTAGCGATATTTTAAATTTAAAATAGTATTTTAATAACTTGTTAAAAATGTTTTTATATGACAATTTTAATATTTATATAAATTATACTTTATAAATATTTAATAATAAATTTTTCTAACATAAAAAATTAACCTTTTAATAGTATAGAAATATTAACATAAATAACATTTTAATAATCATTATTATATTTTAAAATTTTTATTTGATTATTTTTAATAATAAATAGTAATATTAAGTATTTAATACTAATATAATATTCTAGCATTAAATATTATTATTAAAAATATTATGATTTAACATTAAAAAATAATAGTTTGATGATAAATAGTTTTTAATATTTTAATATTTATGTCAATATTAATATTTGAAAATTGGAAAATAAAATAATTATATTAATATAAATAATATTTTAATAATTATTATAATATCTTAAATTATTCATATAATTAATTTTTAATAATAAATAGTATTATTTTAAGCATTTACTATTAATATAATATTTTAATAAATTACTATTATAATTAAATATTACTATTTTAAAAATAATTAGTTTTTAATAATTAATAATTTAATATTAATATCAATATTGCTACTTAAAAAAAATATAGATTTTTCAAAAAATAACCAAACAATAAAAAATATTTTTAATTGAATAATTCAAACATCAAAAAAAAATGTTTGCTTTTTGAAAAAATAATTATATTTTTTAAAAAAAATTTTCTAAAAGTTAATTTTAGTGAAACAAACGAATCCGTTGTTTATAAAAAGTTTTATAGTTATTAACAACATGAAAGTCAATGAATGTAAATAGGTTTATCTGGGAGAGAAATGGTGATCATAATAACACTTTCTTTTCATAAATATCACATCAAACATAGGCGATAATTAGAAGAGCTATTAAGGTATTAAAACATCAGAAACATGATTTCATGTTGCAAGAAAAGATATAGATGGTATATACGGAGGAATGCAAGTGATTGAAGTAAATAAATGTTCATTTACTTTAGCATCAGTTCTAAGGAATCTAAACTGATCGTCTAACTATTTTTGAGATTTTATCAAAGTCCCAAAAACAAGCTATTCTAAACTTAATCACTCGGTTCTATCTGTAAGTCAAATTTACCCTAAATAGTAAAATTCTATACCCTAATTTACACTCAAATCTTACATTAGTTGTCCCTAAAGGCTAAAGCCAAAATCTTCAATTTTAAATCAAGCAATCCCAGGTAATTAATCTGGGGTTAACTTTTATAGTAAGTAATAGATAGATAGTAGATTGTATTCCGGTTTCTTACTCTTAAACATGCCTAGCTGTCTTCCAACTAGTATTATATTTGATAATCTTCCAGCTATCTTCGAACTAATTTTTAAAAAGATTTAAGGGCTAATCTTAATGTTCAAGCCTTAACCCATAGCGTTTCCCAGCAGTCAAAACACAAGCAAAGCTCAAATGAAAAAGAAAAAGAAAAAAGAACCAGTTTAACACTAAAGTTCAGAGAAGAACAAGTAATTAGCATTAATCCAATTGCCTAATCAAAATTAAAGCATGAGATAAAAGATCCTGAAACTAATTTCTTAAAGGTGTGAATGACTAAAATTTAACGAAAAAAAAAGAGCTAGCTTCTAACTGGTTTTAAATTACAAATAAAAACAGACTTAGAAAAGAATGACCCGTTTCCATGGCGTTGAAGAGAGAAGTGAGGTGGAAGTCCGAGTGGAAAAGCTCCAAAAAAAAAAAATAATAATAATAACGAAAGTTAGTAGAGTAAGAGATATTTATATAAAATAATGCTCTTTCTTTTTTGACCTTTCTCGTACTTCCTTTATCAGACGGCTGAGAATTGAGGATCTAAAAAAAAAATTGGAGTGCAACGTAAGAAATTCCTGTTCCTATCATTTATTGCTGTTTGAAACAGGGTGGGGCGTGAGACAAAGTCGGTGGCTGTTGTCCGAAGAAAAAATCTGATCCGGTGTGGTCGTGTGCGTGGTAG
>JBBYHM010094922.1:0-10597 GCA_038381775.1 Adansonia rubrostipa | reverse complement strand
GACTTGCAGTAGATTCATCTGAATAAACATTCTTAATGCCCTATTCCCCACAGGGCATGACATATCTTTGCCCTCACTTGCACTTGGATTTTAACAAATCTATTTTTGGAACTTTTCCACAAATGTGCTAAGGGACTGAGGAAAATCATGGCATATCAACCATATTAATCAACTTCTGCATCAATAAATTAAAAAAAATGCTCTAAAAGGCAAGAGAACCAATCAATGCGTTGCAAGTGAAGGAAGGAGGAGAACGATCCTCACCATCCATCTCTGCCAAAAGCTCATTTGCTTCTTTCCACCGTTCCCATAGCACCAATCCCTTAGCTCATTTGCGTCCTATTTGTATAATATTTTATTTTTATTCATAAATTTTAAAATTCAACTTTTGGATTCATACTCTTTTATAAACATTTTAATTAATCCATTCCCGACGCCACTACAAGAATATTAAGTTTTAGCATCTTTAAATGGTATATGTTGGCCACCTAGTTTTTCACTGTCATTCAAACGTGACGCACGCACACTGCACACACACGCACGCACACACACGCACGCACACGCACGCGCACGCACACGCGTGCGCACACACCCACGCACGCACACACGCACCCACACACACACCCATGCGCACGCACGCACGCACGCACGCACACACACACAAATGAAAGTAGCATGAAAACGTTAATAACATTTGATAAGAGTTGTTGGCACAAAGAAGTCACTAAGAACGACTTATCATTAGATGATGGTATAATTCACACCATTTTAACATTTTAAATTTTGTTAACACAAATGATTTGGATTTATTTTTAATTCGACCATTTGGATTTTATTAACTTTTTAAGTTTTAAACCACAAAACCAAAAACCATATGTCCAAATATTTTTCAAAGATTATACTTTCGTACTTGCACATATATGTGCCAAATACAAATGTTAGGTATGAATTATTTTATCTAAAATAAAAACAGGGTAACATAAGCTGTCCATGTAAACGTAAATGTAAATCAAAGGGAGCTCTAATGTGCCAAAACCGAAAAACAAGCTTACATTTCGATCGAACTTTATTATTTCTTTATTGTCTTACACGAACCGAAGAAAAAAGGGTAAAAAGAACTATAGCCTTGTGATCAACACCCATACCAAAATGCACTACTAAGATATAAAGGGTCTTTCTTTGATAAAACGAGAAAAGATTACAAACAATTAATTCGTAGAAGATAAGGATCATATCAAAAGCTTCTAAGTTACCCATTATTGGGGCTAAATTTCACCATTTTAGCTCGGAAGGCAACATTATGATATCTCCATCCCTGCAAGCTATGACCAACATCCGCATGCATATAAACAGTGTCTGCTACATCAAAACCAAAACATGAAGAATCCCACCTCCTCGGTAAATAATAGTCGGAACATGGGATATCTTCTGTACTGAACCCTATACATACTAACCAGCTACATCTCCATACCAGAAATTTCAAAGAGCATCAAATAAGCTCCAATCTATGGTAAGGACTCAAGGAAAAACATCCCAGCAAGTTTCTATCATACTACACATAGGCCCACTTAAATGTTTTGCTAGAAAAAAGCAGCATGTTATTAAAAGATAAAAACATAAAGTAGTAAAAACTAAAATCTGAAAGGGGCTAAATTGACCTTTACTTAAAATATCCTCAGAGCTCCACCATAGCCACATCGTGTGAAATGGAATAGCTAATAGAATTCCTTTCACAACACGGCATCACTTGCTCCATGTTGTGTGGCTGCCTCAAACATATGTGAATTTGAACTTCTACTAGGTAACACTTATTTATCAGGACTGCCCTACAAGCATAGGCCGCTGAGAGAGATCCCATATCAGCTTTTTCTGCTGGTCATTAATGTGGGGTAAACAAGCATGTAAGAGATCAACCGGGATTTCTCTTTTAATAGCTTTGGCGGCATCTGATTCTTCAATTGCCATATTTGGTTTGACCTGCATACTCAAGGACTGCATCACGGTATCATATTTATTTATGCAATACTTCGTAAGAAGGGTAAAGAATTCATCAAATGAGGCCTTCCAAAGGGACTGATTAGTCATATTATAATTGCCAGCAGCTCTAAAATCAATCATGATATTTGTTGCCCTATCAAGAACAGACTTCAGAATTAAAGATACCCCATCTCCAGCAGGACTCCCTAGAGGACGAAGAGGGGGCTTCTCTGAGGAACAAACCACAGCTGCAAGACAGACGCTAAGTGCACGAAGATCCATGCCATGAACACAAGAGGAAACAACCCTCGCAAGGTTATTAGTAGTTTCTGCTGCTCCTGCATCAGAGGGAAGGCCTCCAAACAAAAACCTTAAATGACGGAAAATGGACATGCAGACAACTCGCACAAGCTCACCACCTGGAAAAAGAAGCTGAAGGAACCGTGCAAGTAGCTTCCGGCCTTTGGGGAGGGAAACTATCCGTAAAAACACAAGATCATCCTTCTGAGGAAGCTCATCTGTGAGACCATTCTTGCCAAGTGGATCAACCAACTGGAGTGATGCAGCCAGCCCTTCCAACAAAACTTGTCGTCTTTGTCTCAGCTGAGCTCCACCATCCTGCAACTGATTAAACTGTAAAAACCGATCAATATCATCTACATCGAGAAGAAGGCATAGACCATCCTCGATAGTAACTCTAGCAGCAAGCATAGGTTCCTGTTCCAGAGGCATATCAGAAGCTTTCCGATCATTGTTGGTGACAGCAAATGAATTTGGAGAGTCAACTTCAAGAAGAGGGCGCGGCCTGCGAATTGAAGAGAAAGGAACCCTCCCAAGAGCATCAACCTGGAGAAAAGCATGTGCCTCAGTATTCGTACGTGCTCGGGGAGGAAGATCCCTAAGATGAGTTGGGCAAAAATGATGTGCCAATTTTGCCCCAGCAGATTTTCTAGCAAGACAGGCCTGGTGGCAATAATCATCCACATAGGGGTCATTACTGTGGGTTGCAACAAGCTGCATCCTAAGAATGCCCTCAATCTCATCACTTGACATGTATTTGGATCTAAATTGAGGCCATCCAAGATCGCCCCTTGGTCCACCGCTATCAAAGCCCTGCTGTGAAAATCGTGGATTCTGCCTACCTTTCTGAGCTGAATTTGGTCTTTGATCTCTCAGATCACCAATACCAAGTATAGCTTCAAGTTTGTTCATTAAAGGTGGGGACGGAGAAAGATGAGGATTAAATAGTCGTGACTGAATCCCTGAAAAATGGCTAAATGATGACTGAACGGGATGCTGCAGTCTCTGCTGGTGAGACTGCAGCTGTGGCATTAATTGTGGTGGAACCAAACCATTTTGATGAGATAACTGTTGTTGCAACATATTGTTCAAAACACCGGAATTTTCTCCACCATATAATTTTGACTGGCTTCCCCATTGATGTGATGGCTGACTACTAACAGATAGACCAGGAGCAAATTGAGGCATGTTACCACCATAATTCGGCCCATGGTGTAAGCCTGGCAGTTGAAGCTGAGAATTTGAGAAGGCAGAGAGGTTTGGTGAAGATGCCATCTGTGACCCACCAACCATATATGGACTATTCAGGTGACCAGAATGTTGGTTTGGTGAAGCTTGAGGAGCTCTGCCACCAGGGGGAGGGTATGAAGTGTAAGAAGGCTTTGGAACTAAAATTGCTTCACTAGAGAAATGTTGATGGTGGTGGTGATGTTGTTGTTGCTGCAGCAGGTGCTGCTGCTGCTGCTGCTCAGGGTATGAGGATGTCCTGTAGAGATGCTTAGAGTCCAAAGTGGCCGATGGTTGTGATGACCAGCGTTTGCCTTCAGGAATATTTTCAGTTGCAAGAGGTTGCTTATCAAGCCAGTATGGAAATTCCTCCCCATGTGCCCATTCGGCAACAGATGAACCTTAAACAACATAATGAAAAGTGTCCATATTAGCACGGCATTATATTCATGTAAATGTGTTCGTCTGTGTAGTATGTGCATTCAGTCTGATGAAGCAGGGTCCTAGTACCTAGACATTCATTTACAACAATAAAAATACGGGTAATACAGTTCACGCACAACTTCTGTTAAAAAGAGTAACGGAAGCCTTGTGCTAGTGTCAGACAATGACTATTAATTAATAACGATAATGCATCATCATGGAACACATTAAGCAAGGGAATTCATGTTCTCAGTATTCACCACTACTACTTGGTGATCCTTGATTCTTCCTTTTATAAAAGAGGATATACCCCAGACAGATTCTAAGAACGTAATGGCAGCATGCAGGTAATTTGCAAGAACGCAACTTTGAAAAAGGATTCTATTTATGGATTATATATTTAACATTTAGTAAACAGATTATATAATTTAAACTTATTAGATATTACTAGAAAAATTCTTCATCATATGCACATCTGTGTCAATGGAATTAATGCCTTCACTCTGATGATGTAAGAGGCCCAAAAGCACACCTTGCACATTTCACAACTCATTGCCTCAACCCGATCACAAATAATTAAAATAACACTAAACTAGTGATATAGAAATGTTAGTAAAACGGAGAAGTGTAGAAGATTTTGAGAGTGTCAACGGTGCATAGATTCAAATGTATGAGGCTTGATAAACAAGACTAAGAAAAACAATAATGGAATCCAACAACAATGTCTTAACTAGTTAGTGCTATGAGTATCATGAGCTAAGAATGTTATCAATCTTAGATTTACATCTAATTATTTTGTCCACCGCAGGATCTGATTCCTACAAATGTCAGCATATAATAAATTCCAAAACAATGGCAAATGGAATTTCAACAGCTCGACTGAGGTAAGCATCATCAGAATGGATTTCAACTGAGGCGAGCATCATCAAAATGGATTTCCTCAAGTTACGTAACAAGAATACGCAAATGCTATTAAAAGAACAAAATCTTTCACTTCAATCAGCAATCAATTATTCTATCCTGTAAATATGGAGAGCAACAACAACTTCATGTCATGTACAATGGTTGTTCAGTTTTAAGATGAGATATTCAATGAAGTTCACACCTTAGATGCTTAAGATACTAGAATGTATGCAAAATTTCCTCACACAAGAAAAGAAACCAAGAAAAAAGGCAGGGGGGAAAACAAAGCAATTTTAACTCAACTCTTGCAAGTCTCTGCTTCACTGCATTACAGGTCAATACACTAAATTGTGATAAGTGATAACCCCCCCCCCAAGGCAACCCCTTAACCACCAACTCCCAATTGAAAAGGGAATTCTATCCCAGATTTTTAGTAGATCAATCCATTTCCTTCATCATCTTCTAGTGGAAACTATATTCTTCAATATGTCCGAAGGAAAGCATGTCCACTGCACCCATGCATTTATACGAACAACTGTACAGGAGTCTCATCAAATGTTACAAGCAATGAACTTCCACCAAATAACCAAATCATAATCCTGATACAACTAACCCACATTTTGCCATTTCGTTTTGGCAACTCTAGAATCCTTAACCACTAAAAACACTCTACAAACAGTTAACACAATCTAATTTCTTGATATATCTTCCACTTGATCCAGGATATCTTATTTTCCTATTCAAATAAGCTGATAGTTTTCCTTAACTTGAACATTATTTTCCATTGAAAACATTGGAAACATAAAGGAAGCTTATAACAAGTTCAACAATCAGGATTGATCCTAAATAGACCATATCAAAAGCTATAGCAAGAAACAAATCCAAAAATGATTGGACCTCAACAACATCAATCATCAGCAATATACCGATAGAAAAGAGTTATGTGATCAATAAAACTCACTTTGTCTAGATCCCCTATCACCAATTATCCCTGAGCCTCTTGGTCCACTAACAGCTGTGTTCAACTGCAAAAAAACACAAGCTAGCATCAGCAACCGCTAAATCGCCAATGCCAGGCTAGAATTAACCACAAAGAAACATGCATCTCCAATACAAACCGCCAGTGAATTATGATTTGTGAAATGTTAAGAAAAAAGATAGGAACTTTATCCTTTATGACTTCTTTTATGGTCCAAAGATTTGCTCTAGGAGCAATCAAGGAGATATTCAAAAGGAAATTATCTTTTCTAATGAATTTTATGAAAATTATGCCAAATATCAAACAATGATAAGGTTCATTGTAAGATAGCCCAATACTAGTGCCCTTACTTGACAGAGTTACAATAGAAGTTTGGAGGATCAACTTCTCAGAACAGTATCAGAAGATTTTGAAAAGGATTTAGTAAAACATTTCTTGTACATCTTAAAGAACCAGACAGGTACAAGCTCAAAAGCAAGGGGGTGCTTGGTGAGGTACTGAGATTGATATCATTAATTCACTCATTATGGGAATAAGGTGAGGTCTAAAGCTAATGGTAAATGTGGTTCCAGGGCATTTCCACCAACTTCTGCATGATTGGCCCCTCAATAGATCCACTTTTAGGATAATCGAATGGATTAAATTGTTTTAGCCCATGAAAATATGACAAGACAATGAACTAGTTAAAAGATTAAATTAGAAGTTATGAGTGGAACAGATCATTGACTATCTCACTAGATGCAAAATATAGTAATAACGTAGTGGACTAACCTTTGAAAATGTACTAGCAAGATCATCAATGTCTGATAAGGATCTCAAAGCTTCACCCTGAAAATATGAAGACAAATTAGATGAAGCAGCTAGCACATGAATATTCTACTAAAGTCAACCACTAAAATGAATAAGCTTGAAGATTAGTTAGCTATATGTGCCAAAAAATCCCTAGAGTAATGAAAATTCTTGATTGAAACATGATAATTTAACCATGTCAGTAACATTTTTTAAGTTCACAATTCCACAGAGAGAAAGAGGAGGTGGATGGAATTTCCTCTTTTTGGATTTCCCTTTGTTAGTGACACATGCCTCATCAGACTTTAGCTACTCCAACAGAAAAAGCATGTGGTAAAAGGTTTATTAGAAGCCAACTCAAAATTGATTCAGATATATTTCTGCAATTAACTTCATTAGTTGATCATAAACGGCAACTAACTTCCTAACACCCATAATTAATCTAACTTTAAAAATCCACTAGCATAACCAATCAAATTTGTGTGAATATCAAATACAGATTCATTTTCTACAAAGATATACAGGAGCACCACCTCAAAAGTGAAAGCAACTGCCTCTAAGACTCAATAACCATAGAAATTGAAATAAGGCGGAACCTTCAAAGGGGAAAAGTGGCAGTCTTCTATACCTGGCAGTTGGGAATGACTTTTTGCATGAAACGTTTTGCATAATGGGTGGAAAGCATCCCACAAACCTGATTCCCTAAGGCTTCATACACCACTAGAAGTTGTAAAATCAAATTGTCTTATCACTCTAAGGAAGGAGGTGTTATGAAAGGAGTTTTGGGGTGAAGGGAGGTGTAAGGGAAGTCTTACAATTCCCGTGCTCAATCAGGAACAGATAAATCAAGAACATGATAAATACTTGGAGAGAGAGAGAGAGAGAGAGAGAGAGAGAGAGAGAGAGAGAACACTCCATAAACTACCTTCTCAACATATCTGTTTCAGGAAGCATATGAGAAACAACAAACCTCACTTCAAGAAGCACCAAAGTACAATTAACACAATCTCCAAAACCTATTCAAATGTGGAATACAATTTTATTGAGAGGATAACTAAGCCACCGGACCACTGCAGCTCGTACAATATAATTTTCTTAAAAGGAAATACACAAGAGCTACCTCTCATTGTGAAGACCAAGAAACAGAGAGACAAGTAATTAAATTCAGGAAACAGCCCAACCAAGATGGCTACACTGTCAACTGACAAATACAGAGAACAAGATTTACAGTGTCTCGCCCGGACAAATAGTAAAAATATACAATATGAGCTCCCACATAGTTTTAGTCCATAAACGAGAAAAGCATGCCAACCACCAATTAAATGTAGTGGCATCAGCCTGTTCAGTAAAATGGGGGGAAAAAACATCCAGCATTATTCCAAAAGGCTATTTTTCAGCATGATTTTTGGAAGGTGAGATTCTTTTGAATGAGTAGTCACTGCTTTTGTCTTACACTGCATAAATTTGCAAGAACAATTGAAACGGGAAAAACAGAACTGAAAAGAAACAAGAATATTAACCTCCTCTCGATCAAACGAAAACTCTTCCTCATCAAATCCGGCTGCAGGTAAATCCTCATCATCATCATCTAATCCCCCCAATTCAACGTCCCCGAGAACATCTTTTCCAAAAAATGCATATTGTGATGCATCAAATACTGCATCTCCTGCATCATAGAAAAGTTACTCTTACTAAACATGCACTCTTCAACAAAAATAAATAAATAAATAACTCACAACATAGGAAGAGATCATATCACTAAAAACGTAACAATCCATGTCCAGATCAAACAAATTGAGACATTTAAAGCAACTAAAAAAAAAGCGTTAATCCAGCCTTTTCACCAAAACACAAAGTACAAACACAATTATGAAAATAAAAAAATTGGGGGTCTTAGTTTTCCTTTCCCTTAAGACCGAACATCAAGCAAGCAACAATTTAATCCACCATGTGTGGCCACAAAAGCCACTTGTACTGGATGCTCAAAGGGATTCTGCAACAGTTAGAACTTGAGAGTCCATCTCCGAAGTCTTAAGTTTGATCCTTGGGAAAGGGCAAGGGATGGATGGATAAAAGAGATAGGAACAAACAAGTTACCACCCTTTGTGTAGCCAAAGGCCCAGCAGGTCTCCATATGTACCAAAAAGCATTCTTCACGTTAAACATTTCAAATTTAATAACACAAAACCTAAAATTTGAGCTTAAACCAAACTAACATAAAAACCAACAGCTAATTTTACCGCAAAAAAAGACCATAAATTGAGTAAATTAAAGGAAAAAAGAATCGAATATCAAACCTGTAGAAGTATCGCCAAATCGATTTTGATTCTCAGAAGAATCCATTTTATCTACAATTCAAAATTACTACTCCATAAGGAAAACCCAAAACAAAAAGAAAACCCTAATAATTAACTGAATCTTCAAGCTAATGTTTTTCTTCTTTTTTAAATCTAAAATCTAAACTCTAAAAAAATTCAAAAGAAGAAAGGAATTAAAAGAGAACGCGCAAAAAAAAAGATGTCTAAAAAAAAAACCCTTTGCAATGAATTAGGGTTTGGTTGAGAGAAGATCTGTGCAGCATTATTTCAAGGTTAAGGAAATAACTTTTTTTTTTTTTTAAGTCAAAACTGTTGAGACAAATAAAAGAGAAAAGAGAGGAACCCTAAGGAAGAAATGACGAAGGGCATTTAGTTGTTTATTTATTTATTTATTATTATTGTTTTTTATGTTGGTTTTTAATGATAATTGATTGGACAGGGAAAATACGGAAGGGGCGGCGGGCGAATGAAAAAACTAATTTTTTTTATTTTAATTTTGTTTTTTTTTTTTCTGGCTTTAAATATTTGCTGCTTTTTTTTATACAAATTGGGAAAGGAAAAGGAAAGTGCCCTTTTTTAAAAGGATCGGCACCTTCACAGTTACGTTATTATTACACTAGAATTTTTTTAAAAGTTTTTTAAAAAATAAATAAATAAATTTTTCATTAGATATAAATAAATTTTAATTTAAAAAAATATAAAAAATAAATTAAAATATTAAAATATTTTAATTTTATTATATTATATTAATTTTATTTTTTTAAATAAATTTAATAATTAAATTAATGTTATTAAACTTATAATACTTAATCACTTTCATTATATATAGTATAGATATATTATTGTTAGTACGAGGTGTTTATGCTTAAGGCACAACCAACAGTCCAAGATTTTTTCTTTTGTTCAAGCTGAAATTGAATTAAATCTAGATGGATTCAAAATTTTATTTTTATTATTAAAAAATAATAAATATTTTTATATTAATATTTATAATTAAATAAAATTAAAAATATTTCATATTATTAAAACAGTAATTTAAGTCAATAATATATTTCTATCCAACCCAACATATTGCTCAACACAAGCATATCTACTATTACCTAATCTATATAACTATAAATTAAAAGAATCTCAAATAGCTTAAGCAATCGATTAGGTTTTGAAAGGCATTTTTTATTTTGTTGAAGATAGGAAAGGATAAAAAAAAAAAAAAAAAGATAGGTAGACACTTAGAGTCGTTGAAGAAAAAAAACTTACAAAGCTGTAAGGGAGTTTTGAGTAAGGTTTTTTTTACCAATTTTTTTCTTTTCTTCTTGCTTGGTTATTTTTGTTTTTATTTTGTTTTTCAAGCTTTGGGTGAGATTTCTATCTCTAGATTTTGTTTTATTTTGGTTTTTGTTGTTTTTTTCGCTTTATTTTATGTCTTCTCAACTTAGGTTAGTTTTTATTTTTGATTTGTTATTGATTTTGGTTGTCTGTTTCTTAAAGTGCAATCAAATCCAAATTTGCTTTCGAGGGATTGGAGTAAATACTGTTAGTGTGGTGTGATTACCCCACCACCCCTTCAGTTTTCATTAGAGTCATAAGGGTCCAATAGATTTACAAGACTGATAGTAGGTTTAAAAGAGAAATTTTCCCCCTTTTAACCCTTTTTTTTATTATTTATTTTATTAATTTATTT
>JBBYHM010093959.1:0-38367 GCA_038381775.1 Adansonia rubrostipa | reverse complement strand
CATATCATGGCACAGGTTATGAGATTTGATAGATGATTGCCCAAACCCAAAAAAGAAAAGTAATATCTTTACATTGGTTGTTTATGGCTTGGTGATATTTCTTATGACTTTGGGGCATATTAATGTAGCAGTGGTTGATTTCTTTGATCAGTTAAAGTATAATATCAACTTGATTATGGTGATTCTAACTGAGATGATGCAGTCCTTAAACTTTTGTAAGAGAAAAGCCAGGAGTAGATTTTTTAGGTGTGTGCCCTTGTCATAAATAAGGGTCTATAGTCACTCTTAGAAAGATAAAAAAGCCAATGTTCAAATATGTATCGAGTCATTCTCAACTATTGTCGAGTTTTTTGGGAAGAATTCTGTGAAAGACTATACCAAAGATCAATAGCCATTGGAATTTTGCAATTTAAAGAAGGTTGATGTCACATGGAGAGCACCATGGATATTTTTTCAAGTTATGCTATACTAATGCGAACACCGATGTTGGGTACCCTTACTAGGCATTTTGGGTTATGTTAACTGTTTTCCTTCACTACTTCTAAGGTAGTTTGAGTTTGGATAGTTCATTCCTCCGACTCATGATCTAGGTGATTTCAATTTTGCATATAGAGGAGATGGTTATATAAAGAGAATAGAAGTCGTGGCTGATGAATAGAGAGAGACCTATCACATTTAGTTGGCTCGGTATACGGATAATATGACTTCAGTTTATTAGGTTTGGAGAGATAATGAAGTTAATGACATTATTTTGCTTTTGAACAAAGATGTGGTTCATTTAGTGTAAAAGTCACTATCCGAGGTTAGATTATTGAAGAAGGAATATAAGTCAGAGCGGGCAACATTTCAATTGAAGATTGCTTAATTAGAGGCCAAAAATAAGTAGTTCAACTATGATCAAGTTGTATGAGAGCGACAATTTGAAGGAGCTCTACAAGAAAGATTATCTAGAGTAAGGTATGGAAGAATTACATCAAGAGAACAATTAACTTAGGCTTGCTCTAAAAAATGCTGGGTTCAGTAAGATGCTGAGGAATGGGAATTGAAGTAGTGGAACTGAACAAAAAAAAGTGGACCTGTTGAAAGGTAGAGCCAAAATAATTGCAAAACGGGAAGTCAAGCTTTTGGCTAGCTTGTTAGTAAGCCAAGAGAAGAATGATTGCACTCTAGGTCAATTATAGGTTCAAAGTGACATCAAGGTGGAACCTGGATCCTTGTCATTCTTGATGTTCCTATCAAGGAAGAAAAGCATAAATAGAACATTGTTATGGTGGATGGACAAGACTTAAAATGACTTTATTTCTTATCAGTGGATGTAATCCAAATAGTATTATACAAAATGGATATCTGAACTTGTAGACACCCTATTTTGTCTGGACCAGCATTTAAGGCTTCAGAGGTCATTTTTTGAGTTATCATCAGGGTTATTCAGACAAGCACATCAGCTTAGATAGGAAATTTCGGGAGTAAGAGATCATAAAATCCATATTTACTCATGTGGTATTGATACATGGCATAAAGGTCTTGACACAAAGCTTCCACCTTGCCAAAATCCCAAAAAGACATTGTTCGCATTGATGCTTTTAGCTGTAGTATCGATATAAGGGGCCTCTGTATCGATACTAGGTTGCTCTAAAGCTAAAATCATGACTTTGGGTTATTATATATCAATAGAGGTTAACGAGTACTGATACCTGAGGAAATTTTATGTGGTATCAATACAAGGCTTATTGTATCAATACAATAAGGCTCAATACAAGCTTTTTTATATCAATACCTGGAATGAAAATTGGCTCTTGGTATTGATACAAGGCTTCTTCTATCGATTTCACAAGGCACAATGCCTAGTTTATGTTATTTTCACCCTTTTCACCATGACATTAAAACATGAATTGGACTATATTTTTGGCACCAAAAATCATCTAAATTCATAGCAAGCCTTTGCATTGGACTTATGATTGGGTTTAATCATATTTCTAAAGCCTAAATAGCCATGAAAAGAGACATGCGCATGACTTAATTCAATTTGTTAGAGGGCAACATTAAACTTTCTCATTGCTCAGCGCTAAAAGTGGCCTTGATCCATTGTTTTTGCTAAGCCAGCCAATAGATTTAATAGACAGTTGAGCATAGTATGTTGTCCACATTAAAGGTACATACACCAAAACCTAGCAAACTTCTTCTTGTTTAACCATCCTCATATCATCCTCTATCGCATAACTTTTGATATTGTGCATGAACTAGCACTCCCATGCATTTTATTAGTCATTTTATTTCATTTTTATCATTATTTACATGTTCATGCTATTTATGTTCATTGTCATGAACGACGTATTTCATTCATAATATATTTGTCAAGATTTTGAAGTTAGCACTTTCATGCATCTTATTTGTCATTTTCCTTTATTTTTGTCAATATTTACATGTCAAGATATGATCTTTCCCTGTCTAAGCATGCTACTTATGTTCTTTGGCATAGGCGTCATATTTAGTTCATAACATGTTTGTCAAGATGCTTGTTTGATGTTTGCAAAAAAAAAAAAGCCTTTTCAAAAACCCCTAAGTTAAGGCCACGTTAACTTTAATAAATAAAGATTAATGGGCCTTGAGGTTTTTACTCATTGATCTTCTAATTTTAGGGAAAAATCATGTTTCTATGCTTAGATTCAAGGGTTTTTGAGGCTAAATATTCTATTTTCAAAAATAAATGCTTTTTTATTATTCCAAGTTATTGGTAACTTGATCTTTTGCCTAAAGTTTTATGTTTGTGACATGGTCAATGGACTATTTTATGATCCCAAACTACTTTGCGTTTTTGTAAATGAGATCATGAATCCCATGTCATTATCCTTTTTGCCATAGATGTTTGAATGTCCATGGACTGAGTTTAGTCTTAGAAAACCTGAAGAAATTGAAATCCCCTATTTTTGCCCTAATAGCATTATAACCATGCCTTGAAAAATTATTTTCAAACCCTAAACCATTTTTCAAAAAAATTTTTGGTATTTTCCTAAAAAGGGATTGAATTAACTTTGCAATGTACCTTGTTTGCCCTTAGATCCTTCTAGATTAAGGAGTACCAATTTTTTGAACAATGCTATTTAGAACCCTTGGAATCAGCAGCTTACATTTTATTTGGGCCATTTCGACCCATCAAAAGAATTTTTTCTAAAATTTTAAAATATTTTTCCTAAAATTTTCATGACATCCTTTTTCTAAAAAGGTATGGTTTGTGAGTAAATGATTTTCTATGAGTTGGGAATGATTTTACAAATTTCACCACACCTTTTCTCTTACATTTGCTATCAGCATTACATTGGACCTAACTTTAAAAATTATTTCCATTCAAAAAATGATTTTTTAGGATTTCTAGATATTTTTACATTAAATCTTGTTAAGTCACATTTCTAATGGTACTTCACCTGATGCCTGAAACTTTCGAATTTGGCTTAGATAAAATCAAAAATAGGGATAGTGCGATGCTGTCCACTATTTTTAATAGTGGTCAAGATTAGTTGATTTACTTTGAATCCCACTCCAAGGCATTCAGATGCCTTCATGTGATCTTGGTCCAACCCATTAGTTGAAAAAACATGCATCAACCTTTGTAGGCTCGAATCAAGGCACAATCAATCTCTGTTTTATCACCTCTATTTCATTAAGTTCTTTTAACTTAAATATCACCTATTTTGTCAAGAAATGAATGTCACCTTGTTAAGAAATTATCGAACTTTTGTCAATTCATGTCCTTTAAGCCTGGTTCTCTAAAAATCATCAAAGTTTTATTTATGGGGATACTCCAACCCCATTTTTGAGGGGATACTTCAACCTCTCTTTTCAAAATATATCTAAAAAATAAAAATTTCTTTCTTCTAGACCTCTTCAAGCTTTTAGAAAATTTAAAACTAATTTCATGCCTAAAGTAACTAATGGATCCAAATGCATTTGAGAATTGTCAACTTGGTTATTTCTAGATAATTGATGACAATTATGAGAAACATTTTGATTGCCCCTCCCTTTTCCATTTTGTTGTTATGTGTGATTTATTTTATGCTATTATCTCATGTCATTGCTTTACTAACACATTTCCTTTATGATGGTCACCTTACATTCTTTTTTGCAAATCCCATTTTCAAAAAAAGCTTGAAGGAAATGTTTCTGCTCGGTATTTATCAAGTATTTGACACAAAATATCCGACTTTCAAAATTAAATTTGAATACTATTTTTACAAAAATCCCTATGTTTCACACCTTTCCAAGGCACATATGAGATTTAAATTCTTTATTAAAACTCAAATTTATCACTTTACATAAATTCATGTATAAAGGGGATTATATCAAAATAATGACTAGTCAAAACTGAGGAAATCAAAACCAAGTTAAAACATGGATAAAAAGGTATGATTTCAAGCACTGCATGGAAGTTCATACCTACTTATGCATAACTAACTCTAGAACCCAACTATTGAATTTTTGGATCATGCAGACCATAAAATCAATGTTTTGAGTATCATATCGATTTCAATAGGCATCTGATCATGCCTAGGCTAAATGATTAGTGATGACTCTAGTTCTTGGTCATTTTGTGGTGGCCACTTGAGACTAGCTAGATGGGTGAATCATCCAATGGTACTCCTTCATGGTTAAGAGTCCAGAAACCATATTTTTTTCACTCTCATCAAGTAGAAGTCTCGATTAAGAAGACATTTTCCCATCAAGAAATACTTTTAAGTCATACACGTTTTTTTTGTAGAAGGCACATTGTTAATAGTTGGTAGCTCTAGTTGTTGGCCGTTTCATGGTGGCCACCCAAGACTAGTTAGATGGGTGATTTATCCAATGATACACCTTCATGGTTAAGATCTGAGAATCTATACTTCCTTGCTCCCATCACATCAAAAAAAGAGAAGTCTCAGTCAAAAGGACATTTTTTGTCGAGAAATACTTTTTAAGTCATATGTGCTTCCTTCATAGGAAGCATGTTGTTTATAGCTTAGTGACTCAGCTAGGGAATAATTTAGAGAGCTAGGCCTATAACTAGCCATGTCTACTAATCTTTCACTTGTCATGATTTTTGTCATATGATTGCTAAGGACTACCTTATTCCCGAATAAATATTGGTTCAATATGTATGGTATTAAAAGGTAAATAAAAGGTTTAATTATTTCCTCAACATATACTGTGCATTAGTATTTGCACTAGATTCCCATCAAACCCCCTGATGAGATTAGGGTCTTAACTATTAGGAGGAAGTAAGCTATTCGCCTTTATACCCTTCCATACAAGCATAGTGATACCTTTCAGGGTGTAAAATACCTATTTCTCTATGAGTACTACTTTATATTTGCATAGGAAAATACATCCACCGGGTTGAACTTGTTTGGCCAAGCCTATGATGGGCTTAGGATCAAGATGCCTCGGTTATCCATACTAGATGCAAGAGCAATTTAGATACCAATCTAGATGTCAACCTAAACCCAAATAGTGAGCCTTACAAGCTAAATTGTATTGAGCTACACTGAAATGCTGCTAGAATGACTCAAAGAATACAGACACTCGGAGAGACACTTATAACTTTTTTCCCATATACAATAGTTACATAGGCGATAATGAGCATACCTTGTCACCATGTGTGTCATGTCAGTGTCAGGTTATGATGTTATGCTATCGATCGATAGCTAGCCTTTGTCATTAGGTAAGTGATAACAAGTGAAGGTCGTCACTTACAAGGCTTTATATTGCCTTCAATTAAGTCATAATCAACCTTAATAAGCTATTTTGATGCCCAAATGGTGGCTTAACACATACAAATCTCTAGGTGATGATGAATGAACATCACCACCTAGTCATTTAGTTTTATCCCTAAAGGTATTGTATCACCTCGATAAGGATGATTTTAACCTGAACGCACCATTATGCTGCTCATGGGTACCTAACTTGTCTTGATATTTGTCATATCTATCCCCAGGCATAGTAAAGCCTATTGTCTGGGGTCATTTACATTCTTTTACTTTTTATTCATTTTATATTATTTTATATTGTTATCAACCTATTTTCATTTCTTTTGTTTTTTTTTAACTGTTACATGCATTATAATCATCACCGTAGGACTATTGGCTAAAGTTCAGTGTTTAGCAAGAGGGTGTCTATCATGAAGTAATATCCCACATTTATTTTTTTTTATTTTTTAAGAAAGTCAAAGCATGATCCAAAGATTAGCAACTTAAAGATAAGGATATCCTTAAACCCAGTCAAGCCTCAAAGACACACAAAAAGGATAAGATAGGTCTCAAAGATACATGATGGATATAGTTAAACTAGTTCGATCTTCGAGGTAGGATATCGTATCGATTGGAGACTATAAACAAAAGTTATCAAAGTTCTTCAAACATGTTATTAAATGATGCAATGATATCAGACACCTTTGGATGCAATCATACATGATAAAACTCCATTTCTTGCTTCATGAAAGACATTATTAGTGAAGCAATCCCACAAACCAATTAGCTCTCACATTTGCATAACGAACTCGATTCTTTTGGTACTTTATTCATATTAAGATCATTCATTATCCTTATTCCATACTTGACATCATTCCATCATGAGCAATCATCAATAAACACATAAGAGTCTAATACAATAATAGTCATAAAAGTGCAAAGGTTCTAAAATTAGGGAATGAACATAGAATCGAATATTACACATTATTACAATACCCACTGTCAGAAACTGATCATGGAAAACAATTGCCAAGAACACATTGAGCGATTCAAGTTAATGTACAAAGAATTTTAAGACCAAATGCTTTGTCAGCAAGATGAAATGCATGCTCAAGTCATGAAGCTAATGGAATTGATGACAGCTTCTATAAAATAAAAAAAGGTAAACTAGCACTATGGATACTAAAAAAGAACTGGCTAATTTGGAAAATCACCTCTTCGATAATATTGAAGATACCTAAAAAGAAACTTATCAGAAGCAATAGCTTAACACTGCACCAACCCATTTAGTACCATCAATGATATATCTGAACCCTATGGTGACTAATCAATTTGTCTTTAAATTCCAAGGGGTGAATACGGAAGTCTCCACGGTCGATCCTATAACCTTTGACCATGATGAGTAAGAAAAGATAGATGGTTAGAAGTCTGCAATGTCTATAAAAGTAATCAACAAGTATTAGCTATTAGAAAAGCACCTTTGAATCATCAAAGGGAATAATAAGTTTAGAGCCATTGACATCAAATCTGTGTTTGTGGTGTCTAACCTTATCATTCCCCCAAAGTTTAAAGCACTAGAGTTTAAAAAGTTCAATGGAACTATTGACCTTATTGTGCAAATCCAAATATATCTTAAAAAGATGGTCAGGTACAAGAAGAATGAGAAGCTCTTTCTGCACTACTTTTAGGACAACTTGACCAGGGCTACCGCCTACAGTATATGGAGCTTGACAATGTCAGAATTTTGTCATGGGCCAACTTGGCTAGAACCTTCTTGAGTCAATATCAATATGTGTCAGATTAGGCTCTCAACTAGTTTTTTCTCATGAATGTGGAAAAAAAGCCTTTCGAGAGCTTCAAGCAATATGCAGTGATAGAAAGATGATACGACCTTGCTTTAGCCTTCTTAACTAAGAAAGAGATGACCATGATGCTCATCAACACCCTACATGTCCCATACTATGACAAGTTAGTAAGGAATGCCACCAAGAATTTCGCCTATCTCATGATGTTTGGCAAAATGATTGATGCTACTATTAAAGGTTGGCCAAATGTCAGAAGGCGAATCATCTAGGTAAAAGCCATCCATAATAAAAGGGAAGGATAGGCAAATTCCATAAGCTATGCCAACATAACTCAACTAAGTCATTATCGGGTGCCTATCCTATATTACCCAAGCATACCCTACCCTAATCCAGTCATGATCCCTTACCCTCCTTAGATGGTTTATACTATGACTTATAATCTAACCTTTAGTGTCTTTACAAATCATCCATGAAATAATCCCCCTCCAACTAACCAGAATGCTAATCCCCCTGCCAACAATCTTTCAAACAACTAAGGGGAAAATCTTAGGAGACAATAGTTTGATTCTATCCCTATGAAGTACAAAAAGCTTTAGCAAGTACTACTTTAGGGCACTTGGTTGTTCTTATTTATGAGAAGAAGCCCTTATCACTTAATGGTATGATCCCAACACTCACTATGACTACCATGCTGGGGCAGTAAGGCATAACATAAAAAACTACTTGTTTTTCAAGTGAAAGGTTTAGAGCTTCATTGACTTAAAGGCCTTGCAATTCGAAATGAATCAGGGGTTAAATGTTGCTGCTAATCTTTTACCCAACCATGCTAAACCTACTGTAAACATGATTAGTGTCGATAACCTCTATCCTCAATCACCAGAATTTGCTCTTACCAATAGAGCCATGTTAGAAACACCCTATGCTTTTTTAATTTGTTTCCATGTAAAGTGAAAAACTAAAACCTACTTGCTTTTGCTTAATAGCTTGTGGGAATCCTATGTAATAGGCATCTTTTATCAAGTATTATTAATAAAATGACTTTTGCATAAAACATTTCATCTTATGTGCTTATTTTTATTCTTTGTCTTTGTTTAAATTTTTTGTCTTTGTATCTTTGTATATTACTCACCTTTTAAAGTCTTCTGATGGAAGTGACATGGATACTTTCAATGAGCTTCTAGAGATCAATTTTGAACAGTTAATTTGTACTGTGAAGTTGATTCTGATGAAGATACTAAAAGAGGTCCGATGATATTAGAGCTATCATGACTATTTGAGCCATTCTGTTTAGTTAACTAAAACTTAAGATCATTTATGGCTAGAGCAAATAAGATGTTCAGAATGTTTTCTAAGAAAACCTTGTCTCAAAGAATGACTCATTAGTTCATGTAGTTATGTTTGAAATGAAAGATGACTTTCTTTCCTTTCATCCTTTCATAATTGTAAAACCATCCCTTTTGTTACCCTTTGTTGCAATCCACCTGAACTTCAAAAGTGAGTGTACCAATTGTTTCTATATATATATATATCTATATATCATTTTTTAAAGGCCATATTATTATTTATTTTTTATGTTGGAGGGTTCAGTTATCAAGATGAATTGTTTACTCAACTTAACCCTAAATAGTCATTACAAAATGACTATTTATCTTAGAGTTACCACTAATCTATTTTGGCTGGGTAAGTTTTGTCACACATTGAAGTTCATATTTCAAGGGTTACGAAACCTTTGAAAACAATTCTGAGTCTACGCTCATACTAGAGATCACATGAAAGGATCCGAGAGTCTATTATAATCATAAGTAAGAATCAATCCTTCTCATAATGCTTAGTAATTAGTACCTTATTAATTATGTGTTAATTTAAATTTGTATTTTTATTCGATTTCAATGTTCGATATTTGTGAGTCTCGTGTTTCAAAATTCCTCTATTCGAAATTGATTATTGCATATAAGAAAATCGGGTTTTAATATTTTTGGAGAGTCAAAGCAATATGAAAGGTCGAAGTATCTTTGACACCCTACAGAGGATTGGAGGAATATGAAAGGTTTTATTTGAACAATAAAAATATATTATATACCCCAACAAAGATCGAGGAATACGAAAGGTTTTTTTCCACAAAATTTGAAGAATCTCCGTTTTATTTTTAAAAAGGATACTTGTTATTAAAATAATCTATAAAACGTATCTCATATGCTAGGAGAAATTCAATTTACTACTTTAACTTAGAGACATTGCCTTAATTTTCAACATTCTAATTTTATTAAAAAACAACATTTATCCTAAGGCTTGGTTTTGACTACATGTAAAAAACCAAACTTAAATGATGGGAATATGGTTGATAAGTCCAAAATGTCCCTCAAAGTACCTTCAACATGAAAATATCTTAGTAAACTTTAACGGACTCAATTTTAATGCAAAATTACTAAAATATCCCCAGGTACCTTCAACATGAAAGTATCTCGGTAACTTTAAAGGACTTAAAAACAACCATAAAAATCAACCTATCCCTAATGCACACCTTTTCATGAAAGAATCTTGGGATGACATAGGACTTGGTTACAAAGTAAAATTACTAAAATAACCCTAAAGACTACTTTCAGGATGAAAGCACCTCAATAAACCTAAAGGACTTAAAAATTATAGAAAAATGACAACTTTACCCTAAATAGGTAACTTGAATATTAAAGGTGGCCTAAAATGCAAAAATTAAAACTAAGTCCCTAAAATTCCTTAAATTACATTTTAGCGCTAAATTAACTAAAAATGCATGAAATGTTCCTAGAATGACTAGAATACCCTAATGGGTAATTTGATATGGGAAAAAACCATTTCGACCCTAAAATGCAAGGTTTACTAAATGGTCCTAAAACTTTTCTACCTTTACAAAATGATCCATACATGACATAAAACAGAAAATCAAACATCAAATACATCAAAATCAATATGGAAATCATATCAAAAATCATAAAAAAGGTTTGGCCAAGTATCTTTGGCCTTGGAACAAATTTTTTTCATCCTATGGCAAATAACTTCTTAAACTTTCTGAAACTATAAAAAGGTCCCTAAAAAGTTTAAAATGCATGAAGAACACTTATATGTGTATTTGTAATTTAGTCCTTAGATTTGCTATTGTCGATGTTCCATGTGCCAAGCCTTTACAAACTTTAGATGATTTGAAGGGCCAAAGCATGCTTGACTTAAAAAATATGATGATGTTTAACGTGAAGAAGTAAAAGACCGTCAAACGAATCGCTTATCCGACTAGTCTTGGATGGCCACCATGAAGTGGCTATAAACTTGGAGTCACCGCCAATCATTTTATGTTAGGCATGACCGGATGCCCATTGAAAATAATACCAGAGATTCTCATTTTGGGTTTAAAAGTTGGTTACGTGTGGGGAAGAATTAGCACCCCCATGATACCCAAAAATTAATACCATTTAACTATATCTTACCTGAATCTTGGTTTCCTTGATTCCATTTTTATCATTATTTAAATATAATTCCCTCTAATGCATGAAATTTTGTAAAGATATGGGTCTAGCTTTTAATGAAAATTTTATCACCTATGCACATCAGAGAGGTAAGAAA
The DNA here is from genome assembly GCA_038381775.1 of Adansonia rubrostipa. Taxonomy (NCBI): domain Eukaryota; kingdom Viridiplantae; phylum Streptophyta; class Magnoliopsida; order Malvales; family Malvaceae; genus Adansonia; species Adansonia rubrostipa. The sequence continues at coordinate 27,248 of JBBYHM010093959.1, read as the reverse complement.
CATAGGGGTTTTTGATGAAAATGTTCTCTGAAAGGGTTTTTAGAAAAAAAGTAAAATATTTCATGTCTAGCATTAGAGAGATACCAACACGAGATATCGTTTTATGATTTTGAAAATGATCTTTAAAGCATGAATGCCCGAGGTCCCTATAAAAGAAAATGTATTAGTAAAGTGGAGAAGAAAACAATTAATAAATCCACATGAAATACATGCAAAAAGGGACGATCGTAATGTTTCTTGTAATTGTCTTTGATTATTAATGAATAACCAAATGTTAATGTTGAGACTTGTTAGATTCAATGGAAATTTAAGGAGGAAAAAAAAGTTTTGATGACTCAAAAATGTCTCAAGGAAAAAGTTTAGATTTTAGAAGGAATGTAGAGAGCGGGGTTGGAGTATCCCCTCAGAAGAGTGGGGTTAGAGTATCCCCAAAGGTGAAATTTTGATGTCATTTTGAGGTAAAAGCAGGGTTGAAGTATCCCCTCAGAGTAGTGGGGTTGAAGTATCCTCAAAAATGAAATTTTGATGTCCTTTTGACGTAAAAGTGGGGTTAGAGTATCCCCTCAAAGAAATAGGGTTAGAGTATCCCCAAAAATAAAAATCTTCGATGTTAAGAGGAATAGGTCATATTTTTAAAAATAGAGAATCTTTAAGAAATCAAGGGCCAAAGGTTTGGCTAAAATGTTCCTCCTTTTATTTAGCCTTGGTCTGAGTCTAAAGGGCTTCGGTTACAAGAATGAGTCGAGTAGATCCTGAGGCATTCGAATACTTTAATAAAAATGTTTCAGAAATCAGGTTAGAAACAAAGGATAGCATCATGTCGTTTCTCTTTTTGAATTTATTTTGAGCTTATCCGGAGGTCTTGAAGGGTAAACGAGGTACCATTAGAGAGGTAACTTGATGAGGATTAATGTAAAACTATTCAAAAAATCCTCAAAAATCACCTTCTAAACGAAATTATTTTTTGAATTCCAACCTGTCTCAACACTGGCAGCATGTATATGGTGAAGGTATGATGGGCTTTGAAAAATCATTGCAGATTCGTCCAGAGTTGTTAAAATGTGAATAATGCCTTTTCGAAAAAAGAATTTCATGAACTCCATGGGCAAAATATTCAAGGGATTCAAATATGTTGTTTGCTAGGCTGAAATGGCCCAAACAGTAAACTGCTTACTGGATCCAAGGGTTCCAGACAGCAAAGATTTGGAAAATCATAACTATTTCATCCGAGATTATCTGAAGTAAAATGAGACATCGTTGGAAAGGTAATTCAAACCCTTCAAGGGAAAAATACCAACATATTTTGGATAAATCATTTTTGAATTTTTTAATAATTTTTCAAGACCAAGCCACTGTACTACCAGAACAAAATAGGGGAAGGTGTTCGGTATTTTAGTTTTTCTTTAAGTTGAGCTCAGGCCATAGATGTTCAAACATTTGTAACCAAGATGAGAAGTTGGTATGGGCATCATGAGTTCATTCCACAATCTTGGAGTAGCTTGGGATGATAGAACAACCCGTTGACCATGCCACTATGATGGTGGTTGGCTTAGGACCAAGGGTTCACATTTTTCAACTAAAAGACTTCATTTCATTTTTGAAAAACTAATACTCTTATACTCATTCTTCCATGAATCCAGAAATGAATACTTGCTTTGCCCCTAAGATTGGAAAAACCAACTTCATCAAAATCTTAAGCCCATGTAATTCTCCATGTATAGGAGATAGCATGTGCTTAACTTAGGGATATTTTTGAAATTAGGTTTTCTAGCACTCAAGCATGCATGTCAGCACAAGCAAAGTAGCACAAAACGATGCAGAATATGGAGGACATATATGCACGAGTAAATATGAAATTTTCATAAAAATGATGACAAAAAATGCATGGAGATAATAGATAGATGCATGAACATACTTGGGATGAACATGTTTAAAAAGAGTTTGCTAAAAAGGTGTTTTTATTTCATGGAGCCTATCAAGCTTCTAATAAATGCATGAGCATACTTATGTCATGTTTAAGATGTATATTTTAAATAAGAGATGAAGACATGAATATGGAAGGCACATGGCAAGAAGTACATGGACAGAGGCTATTATGGTGATGAAAATGCAAATGAGCATGCTTAGTTAACCAAACAGCATGAAGTCATCCAGATCCTAAACTATGACAACCAAAGCCATAAAAAATGCATGGGAGTCCTAAGGTTGCCAAAAGCATAAAAAGGGTTTACTAAGATGATTTTAATGACAAAACAGAAACTACAAAGATCAAAGTAGAGGGGATATACCAAAAAAAAAGCTTGAACTTCCTTTTTCCTTGAAGTGGTGGCTGTAGGCTTAATTTCTTCCTTCTACTTGCTATTATTTAGCAAGAAAAGGATAAAAAAAAGTAGCTTTTTGGTGGTATGGTTGATGGTGAGGCTTTTTAAGGATCAAAATGTGTGGAAAGTTGGGTTCCTGGAGGTTTTCCAGTGGTGGTTTAGGGTAGCTATAGGAATAGAGATTGGTTATGAGTGAAAGACAATAGAATAGTGCTTTTGGTGAGTTTTTGAAGTTAAAGTTGCTAGAGAATTTTTAGGAATAGATAAAAAATTTTCTGAGATTGCTGAGAGTCTTTTTTTATGGCTTCTTTTTTTTTGTTGGCTAATCATTGCTCTTTTGAAGAGATAATACAGGGGTACTTTTGTTTTTTCTCTTCTACCCTCAGGGACATCCCTAGCTACCTTGCTCAGCTGACTCTTTTTTTATTGGTTCTGCAATGCTGACAAAGAAGGCAGAAAGGTTGTAGCAGCCTTCCAGTAGAGATATGCATGCCACCCTCTTACAACCATATATCTTATGAAAGTGACCTTTGTCAATGGTTGTTTGGGCTCTAAAATTTGTTTAAAATTCGTTAATGAGCCCATAGTTGAGGTTTACAATATTATATGACAGTTCCTTGGTGCAAAAACGTGTTTAAATCAGGTTTTTGAAGGCTAAAAATAGGCTCAAACTAGGCAAAAATGCCTTGGTGTATCGATACAGAACATGTTGTATTGATACATAAGGTACATTTTACTCTTGAGTATCGATACTAAGAGTAAAAAATGTTTCTAGTCTCGAGACTTAGAGGCCAGTATCAATACTTCATGGATCTATATCGATACTTATGCTTTTGTATCGATACATTTTGCTAAAAATCACAACTTTAGCTACTGAAAAGGTCTGTATCGATACAAACATGCCAAGTATCGATACCACATCTTGGGTATCAATACCAAACCCTCTTGTATCGATACTACATGTGAAAATTCAAGTTTTTTTGCACCTTAAAGGCCTCGTATCAATACTTACGCCCCAATATAACTTGTACGAACCTGTGGCTTTTCGATTTATCTCAACTTGGTCACAAACAATGGGCATTTTAAAAAATGGCCTTTGATGCCTTGTTTTTTACATTTTCTTTAATACAACCCATAGGCATTTTAAAACATCCCAAAAAACTTTTTCGCGGGGCAACGTACCCCAGCTTTATTATTATTTTTGATTTCATCACTCTTTGATTATGCCTTAGGTTGCCAATGATTGGCCTGGACAAAATGAGGTGTCTATAACTATAATTGGTAAATAACCTAAAAAGATCAAACAATCAAAAAACCATCTTGTTAGGTTCTGCCAAGGCTTGGAAACACCTAAGAAAGCCTTAAAAATTTTGGAAAAATTATTTTTAAGCCCCTGTAAGTTTAAAATATAACAAAATAGCCCAAAACAACATGAAATTAAGCATAAAAATTTATTTCAACCATATTATCAAATTCAACCAACACTGATAACATCCAAAAACAATAAATTTTTCTTAATGTAATTTCATAAATATCAACAAAAATAGATGTCCTAATTTTTATTAAGCTTAAATATACATGAAATCATTAAAAATAGTGCATATGTCAACATAGTTCACCATAAATCAACATGAAAATACCAAGGAAAATCACACAAAATTATATACATAACATCATGACATTATTTCCACAATAAACATGCAGTTTTATGATGAAAATCAAACAATTGCTGATAAAAATTAAATTAAACATTTAAATCACTAAACATTGGTCATGGCCTTCATACTTGGCCTTTCAACATGGATGAAAATCCATGAGAAGAAGCATGATTTTGGTTCACTAAAAGGAAGAAAATTAAATAAAGTGAAAAAATAAAAAATTTTACAAGAGAAATTACCTTAAAAAGCTTAAAAACTTAGAAAATTTTGGTCTTTTTAGTGACTTTTGCTCATGGAAGCATTAACCTTATATGAAAACTTCATCCCCTATTTACAAGGAGAGGTTTAGCCATGGGTATTAAGAAATGCCTTTGGCCAAATTTGGCCTTGATTTTTTTATTTTTTTATTTTTGGATTTTGATAAGGTTAAGTAAAGACTTTTGTCATTTTTCATGACTCATCATGCATGACATCATCATTTAGAAACATGGGGATAAGATAAAAAGATAATAGAATCTAAATTAGATAAAAATAAATTATATGAACTAAATTGTAAGAAATTAAAATATGTATTCAAGAAATAAAATTTCACATAATAAATTTAATTAAAAATTTAATCAAATTAGGCTTGTTAGAAAACATAAATTGGCATATTAGGCTTGTAGGAAAGTTAATGGGTTTATTAAGCCCATTAAGAAAATTAATGAGTTTTAAAGCCCATGAAAAAATTGGCAAATTAAAAAATAAAAATAATAAAGTTTACACAAAAAAATTCCAAAAAAATTTTTGAGAAATTTTATCTGTAGGAAAAAGGCAATTAAAAATTTCAAACTCATAAAAATTTACAAGTAAAAACCCTTTTAGAAGAAAATTATATTTAATCAAAATGAATCAGAATTTCAAAAAGCAATATCCAAGATAGTTCATTGAAATATGTGAAAATATTTAAAACTTCAAACTCTAAAATGTTTTACAGAAAAATTTTACAGCTTCATATTTTGGAGCCAAGAAAGTTTCAAAAATATATTCGAATATTTATAAAAATAAGTTGAATTCAAAATATTGTTCAAAATATTAATATATAAAATAAAAAAGATGAAAATCCAAAATCCAAAACAAATTTTATCAAAAAATTTGACAAGAAGAATACTCGCGATATTGTTAAAAATTCAAAGTCAATTACTAAAATTAACCATTTGGTACCTCATAGTATAAAATACTAATACATATTTTTCTTGAATATTTTTTATTTTTTGATGTGGGTATCAATATAAATATTAACAAGTATTGGTAAAAATATAAGATGGTCGATTCCTAAAATTGCACAAAAAATTTTAAAAATTTTTTAAAAATGATAAATTCGATCGTGATATTATGTACGAAAGTAAATTTCAAAATTTGATAAAAAAATTTAAAAAACCAATTTTTCTTTTGAATATTTATCTTTTTTATCTAAGATTTATGCTCGATGGCCTTCAAAATTGCACTTTTTTTGTTACATCATATGCAGCCATTAATTGCGATTAAATTAGTCTTGAAAATTCCTAGCTTGGCTGAAAGAAGTCAACTTATACTACAGTGACTACTAGATTCTTAGCCTTGGATATTTAAGACCTTCAGAAAAAGGGCTCGGGCAAAATTAGGTGTCTATAATTGCCTTTCTTTTGCTGTTGCCAATAATCATGAAAAAGGAAAAGACCAAACAGACATGACTTTATTTGGGTAGTTAAGCATTAAAAAACAAACAAACTAAAACTATACCTTAAAACATAATAACCAAAGGTGAAACCTTATGTTAGAATCATGACTAGGGTAAGACCTAAGTCTAAAGAGTTGATTGGGGGAAACCATGACAGTCAACGAAAAGGACTAGGATGAAACCTAAATATAAAAGGTTGACCAAGGTAAAACCATAATGGTTAATAAAGGTGAACAGGGCAGATCCTAAGTTGGAAAAGGGTTAACTAGAGCAAAACCTAAGTCAAAAAGAGTTGACTACGGTAGAACCATGATATTCAACTTGGGTATGGCAAGGGCAAAACCAAAATCTAAAAGGGGTGAACAGGGTAAAACCATGATAGCCAACTTGGATATGACCAAGGCGGAACCTAAGTCTAAAATGGTTGACTAAAGCAAAAGCATAATAGTCAACTTGGATATAACTAGGGTGAAACCTAAGTCTAAAAGGGTTGACTAGGGTAGAACTTGAGTCAAAAAAGGTTGACCAAGGCAAAACCTAAGTCAAAAAGAGGTTGACCAAGGCAAAACCTGAGTGTAATAAGTTAACCAATGTGTGACCATGATAGTCAACAAGGGTGACCAGGGTGAAACCTAGGTCTAAAATGTTGACCATAATGAAACTATACTAGTCAATTTAGGTGACCAAGGTGATGCCTAAGTCAAAAAGGGTTGACCGAGATGAAATCATATAAGTCGACTTGGGTGAACTGGGGCAATATCTAAGTCTAAAAGGGTTAAGTAGGACAAAATCATATAACTCAATTTGAATGACCAGGGTGATACCTAAGTCGAAAAGGGCTAACTAGAATGAAATTGTGATAGTTAACAAAATAGTTAGGGCATACCTAAGTCGAAAAGGGTTGATCAGGATGAAACAATATGAGTAAACTTAGGTAACCATGGTGATACCTAAGTCGAGAAAGGTTGATCTGGACGAATCCATGCGAGTTAACTTGGATGACCGACTGAAAACTTCATCGATGTTTTCTTAATCAAATAGAGTTGACTCAAAATTTACTTTATTGGCATTTCACATGATTGATTGAAAATAACATTAAATTCAAAATGTCATGAAGATTAATCTTCTTATATGTTGATAAGGCCTTATCAATTTGAGCCTCATTGTTGTCAACTTCTTATCTTTCTGAATTTGTTGATGAGACCTCATCAATTTAAGCCTCATTATTGCCAATATTTTTCTTCTTGAAAGGCTTTGATTCCATCAAAGATGAACTCTAAAATTTTGAAATTCCTTCAAATTTGACTACTAAATACTTATTTTTAAACAAATTATTTTAAACACTTTGGATGTCACCATAGAAGACATTGAAACAAACTATTTCAAAATACTTTGGATATCACCAATCGTAACACCTAATTTTATCCAAGCCCTATTTTTTTATAGTCATAAATATCAATAAAACAAAATTTGGTGGCTAGCTTGATAAAGGTCAACCTCCTTTAGGCCCGCTAGGCCTTTTCAAGGCCAATTTAATCATAGCTAAATGGCTGTGTATGCACATGCCAAAAAATTACGGTTTTCAGAATTATAATCTCGAATAAAAAATAAAAATTCAGGAAAAAACTAGTTTTTAAATATTCTTTTGTCAAATTTTAAAATTTATTTCTGTAGATGAGATCACGGTTAAATTTTCTATTTTTAGGAATTTTTTGAGACCTTCTTGTATAATTTTGGGAGTTGACTATTGTATCTTTTTATTAATACTTATGTAGTATTAGCATTAAAAATTGGTTTTTAACTTTACTCATTTCTCATAATTTTATCCGAGCAAGTTTTTAATTGTAATTTTTCATGAGTTTAAAATTTTTTTAATTAATCTTTTCTCTCCCAAAAAATTATTTTAATTCTTTTGGGCCAAAAATGTTCTTATGAATGTTTAATTGGGCCTTCCACGTGACTAAATTTGTAACTGAATTTATAATGTAGAATTTCATTTTTCTAAATTTATTACTTTCAATTTCTTACAATTTAGTCCTTCCACCTCATTTTTTCTCATTTTTTATAAAATTTACTATTAAATTTTATTTTTCTCAAATTTTCAAAAATTCATGAATAATTATATATAATTTCAAAATTTTATAATTTAATTATACAAGAATTAATTTAATCGGTATTGAATTTTATTATTAAAAGTTAATATCATCAAAATCATTATTAGGCCTACATATTAGCCCTCCTGATTCAACACTTAACTTTTTGATTAAGTTTATAAAAATATGAATTTCACTAAATAATACTTATTAAAATACAAAAAAATGTAAAAAGATAATTTAACAAAAAATAAATTAAAAAAAGAAGCCTAGAAGGCTTTTGGCTAAAGTGATTTTTCCATTACCTTGGCGGAAGTTTTTTATGCTTCAAAGAAAACACTAAGAAAATACCAAAATTTTTCAAGTTTTAAGCTTTTTAAGGTATAAACACTATGAAAACTTTTAGTTTTTGTTCATTTCATTTTCTTTCTTTTGGTGAACCAAAATCATGATTACGCTCGTGGATTTTGATCCATGTTGAAAGGCAAGCATGATTATTATTAACCATTTTCTTTTATTTAGTTGTTATATTTAATATTTCTTAGTAGTAGCTTGATTTTTTTTAGGAAATATGTTATTATTGATGTGCTGTTGATTTTGTCATATATATATATATATATGTTCATGTTGACACTATTTTTCTTGACAATTTCATGTTAATTGTTAATAAACATGTTTACATATTTGATTTTTACGATTTTATTTTTGTATCTAAGCAAAGTGATGCATATTTTTTATTGACATTCGCGATCTTGTGTATAGGAAAATTATTTTTTTGATGTTTTTGGTGTTAGCATTCATGGTTGCCTTGATTTAATTTCATTTGTTTTTTTTATGATGATTTATGTTATTTTGTGATTTTTGGAAGTTGTAGAGACTAAAAATTAATTTTCTAAATTCGTTTCAGAGCTTTGGATAGGTAATTCCAACCTTGATTGTATGAATGTAATTTGGTGAATTTTTTATGATTTTGGTGTTGTTTTCTAATTATAAGAAATATAGGGAGTAAATTGTAAAAATGAAAAAATACACCTAGGGATTTATTTTATTTTTATCATGTTAAAATACATTTTTTTTAGATTTTTAGGGTTTTTTGTAATTTTTAAAAGTTTAAAGAATAATTTGCAAAGATAGAATAAATTATTTCAAAGCCATAGGTGTTTGGCTGAATGTTTATTGTGACTTTTGGTGTAATTTCTATGAATTTTGTGAAGTGCTTGATATTTATTTATGATTTTATTTCATGAAAGGACAAAACCAAAAAAATTTAAAAAGTTTAGAGCTAGTAGGCAAACTTAGCATTTTAGGGTTAAAATGGTCATTATATACATATCAAAATTTCCTATTTAAAGTATTTTGGTCATTTTAAAGTCTTTTTGGCATTCCTTTAGTTCTCTAATGGGGTGTAGAATGTATTAAAACTTTTTATATTCTTTTGGTTCTTTGATGGGCTATGAAATGCAATTTTCAAAATATATGGATCATTTAGAAAAACCTTGCATTATAGGGTTAAAATAGTTTTTTCTTATATCCATTTACCCATTTAGGTTATTTTGACTATTTAGTACCATTTTTAACATTTTTAGTTATTTTAAGGTTAAAATATAATTTTTAAAAGTTTAGGGGTTTAATAATAATTTTTGCATTTTAGGTCACCTTTAATATTGTAATTACACACTTAAAGTAAATTACCATTTCTTATCATTTTTAGGTCCTTTAGGGTATTCGAGATGCTTTTAAGATGAAGCTAATCCATACGGGCATTTTAATAATTTTTCTTTAGAATCGAGTTCTATGTAATCACTGGGATTCTTTCATGATAAATGCATACATTAGGGTTAGGTTTGTCTTTAATGATCACTTTTGAGTCCTTAGGGATACTGTGATACTTTCACATCAAATGTATACCTTAAGGGTATTTTAGTAATTTTACATTAAATTCAAGTCTTTTAGAGCTACAAGGATACTTTATATCGAAAGTACTCTAAAAGATATTGTGGTCTTATCGACCATGTTTAGTTTCATACTTGTAATTGAAATTGAGTCTTAGGACAAATATTAATATTTTTAGTAAAACTAAAATTTTTAAAAAATTAAGGCAATGTCTTCGAGTTAAAATAATATATGAAATTTCTTTCAGCATATGAAAAGGGTTCTATGGGATATCTTAATACGGAGATATCTTTTTAAAATGAAAATTGAGATTTTTCAAGTTTTGTGAAAAAATAAAACCTTTTATATTCCTTCGACTTTCCGTAGTGTATGACAAATAGCAATGAAACCTTTCGTATTCCTCCAATCCTCTGGTAGGGTGCAAAAGATATTTTGATTTTTAAATTAAAAGCCTAATTTTCTCAAGCAGAATAATAAATTTGTTTTATAAAATTTTATTTTAGGAAATGGGAATTATAATCAAATATCGGATTTTAAAATCAGATAAATATTGAAATTCAAGTTAACAAATGATTAATAAGGTATCGATTCCCAAGCATCATGAGAAGATTGATCCTTACTAATGATTGTAACTAACTCCAAAACCCTTTCACATGATCTTTGATATAATTGTGGACCTCAAAGTTTATTTTGAAAGGTCTCATAACCCATTAAAATACAAACTCTGACAGGTGACCAATCTCACTTGGCCAAAATAGATTGATGGCGACTCCAATAAAATGGTCGTTTTGTAATGACTATTTAGGATTAAGTTAAGTGAGCAATTCATCTCAATGACCTATCCCTAAACACAAAAAAAAGAAAAATGATAATGTTATGGTGCCTAAAAATAAAAGAATAATGATATGCAGATATATATATATAGGAACAAGGGGTACACTTACCTTTTAAGTCGAGCTGGTGAGCATTCGTATCTGGGCCATGTTATGACACCACTAAAGACTTGTTTTTAAACAAATTCTTTTAAATGCTTCGCTTATCGCCACAAAATACTTGTTTTGAAAACAAATTCTTTTAAATGCTTTGGATATTGCCAACAAAGACTTTTTTTTTAAACAAATTTTTTATTTTTAAATGTTTTAGATATCGCCATCGAAAACTATGACATTTCATGTGATTGATCAGTGGTTGATGCAATTATAATCACTTAAGCAAGCATTTTAATGTAATGATCGCAAGATGATAACATTGTTTGAGAGAATAAAATGATGAAAATGTGTAAATCACTATTACAGAGGATAAAGTAAATGCAAGTATCTATGAAAAGGTTCATGTATAAGAAATGATGCAAATGCCAATATCACTTAAATGGCGTAGATGATCATGGAATGATGCAAATACCAAATATTGGATGAAGCATATGTTGTGGATGATGCAAAAATTGAGATTTTATCTGACTATATTTTAGATTTGACATAACTTCTTTCATTGGTTCTGTATCAGAACATACTTTGGTCCTCCCATGTCCTAGGAAAGATCACTTTTTGTCAATCTTTTGTAATCATCTTGTCCTAATGATTTTTTTTCTTCTTCTTATGGGTCAAGTATTACCCTAATTTTATGCCCTTCAATCAAGAGAACCCTTGTCTTTTTCCATGATATTTTTTCAAGTTTTTGTCAAATAATTATCTTATTGAAATCTTTGGGCTAAAAGCATGTGACGTTCAAATCTTTTGAATACTAATGATCTTTTGTTGAAATATTTTTTGAATGACAATTTGATTTTCTAAAAATAAGTTGAAAAGCTTAAAAGAATTAGGTTGGCCCAAAAAATATCAAGGTGGATAGGATACATGCCTTATTTTCCTAGGCACAAATGGATCATATCGTGTAAAGCATGAATTTCTTTGAAAATCAAACAAATTTGATGTTCCTTTAAGTCTCCTAACTATTAGCATTTTGAACAGTACCAAGATTGACTCTAAAGAGTTTAAGAACTAAAAGTTAAGTTAGGAAAGGGATGCATTTAATTTTTAGAATCGGTTTCTTCAACTGAGAGTTAACAACTAAGATACTCAAGGATTTTCATATGTCACCAAATTTCTTCAAACTGGTTTTTTTCCTCCCAAAATTTTGATAATTCCTATAGGTGATACCGATGGTTCTCTTATTCCATTCTAGATTGTCCATTTTGGCTTTTCACCCTAAAGCTTCATTCTTTCCATTTTTTCATTTTTTTGATTACATCATCATGCTTTTAAGAAGTACTCACGATCTTTCCAAAAAAAAATTTTTCTTAAGAAATAGGCTTTAAGTTCAAAAATCATATTTGGCCAAATATACTTTTCTAGGTATGTAACGTAAGCTAAAGTTTGAAGTTTTGAAAGGAAGGAATATAAAGGCCCAAATAAAGTATTTAAAGGTGCTCATATCAAGGATCATTTGATAAGGAGTTTATCCTTTTTATTTTTCTGGAGCATTGTATTTTCTTATTTTCGTATATTTCTTCCTTTTTCATTTTTCCTTTTCCTTTTTTTTCTTTTTTTCTTTATTTTTTGTTTTCTTGTATTTTTTGAAGGGAAATACAGATTTTTAGGAAACTTAACTCATTTTGCATTTGCCTTGAAACATTAAGCATTTTTAAAAATTTGAACGAAAGATCTACTACTCATATTTTCTCCAATTTTCTCCAAGCCTTTCAGTGTAAAGAGTGATCCTTGATCAAGGATTACAAAAGGATATAATTCTTTAGGCTTAAAGAGGGTAGTAAATGAAAGAATTTTCTATAACTGTGAAAGGGTGATGAAAGAAGGCCATTTATCACTTCAAATATAACTCTTTAAATTGAAAGGTTGTTCTTCAAGAAAAAGATTCTTTGAAAATATTTTTACCATCCTAATCACATGATAATGCATATGAATTTTCTTTCTTTTTCTCTTTTTCTTTTTTTTTTCTTTCAAAAATTCATGCATATGTTCCCTTTTCTCTCCTATGTGCAAGCATGTTTCGTTTTTTAGTTTATAATGATTGGGAAATCAGGTAATATAGGGATTCAAGTTTACAAGGAAAATTTATGCTTAATTTGAATGATGGGTAATGGGATACATTTAAGATGATCAGAAAGAAGTAAAGCTCAAAAAGGTTTTGTTAGGGACATGGGAGCAATTTCGTTTCATCGTCATGCTCAGAAACAAAAATAATGAGTGACTTCTTAAAGATGGTCACAAAAGTCATGTTTTGGCTATTGGAAAAGAAATAAGGTTTTGGGGACAATCTTGGCACATATCCAATTGCATGTATTAGGATCTCTAAAAGAAAAGTTCATTTGTTTGATTTTTAAAGAGACTTATATGTTTTTGGAAGCTTTATTTTATCATTCTTCATCAAGAAAATCATGGTTTCGGGAAGTTTAAAGTTTATTCCCTAAAGTATTAGGTCTTCTTAATGATCATGGTTTTATTCACAGGAAAATAAATTTAAGGGTATGAGCTTGTTCTCAACATCAATCATTAGTATTCTCAAGACTTTCCATCATCATGTTTTTTTTTTGGGAAACATTTTATCTGATCAAAATCCAATACTCAAAACATGCATGTTTCACAAAATGATGTTAATTCAAAGACAAAGGATTATCAAGCTAATTTTCAACATCGATTTTTAGTATTCTCAAGACTTTTCATCATCATGCTTTTTGCTTTCAAGAAACATTTTACCTTATCAAAACTTTATATTCAAAATATGCATGTTTCACAAAATAATGTCAATTCAAAGACATGGGCTTATCAAAATAAGAGTTATAGTGCTTACTATGACATTATCTTTTTCTTGCAAACCCAGTTATTCTTAATGCTTGTCTCTTATCTGGATGCCTTTTAATGACATCTAGGCTTTCCTTCTTTGAAGCTCAATTTCCAAACCTTGATGAGATCCTATACTTTGTACTTCAGGGTAAGATGATCCTTCGTAGAATGACCTAGATTATTGGAGTGATAATCACAGCATTGGTTGACGTCATACCAATCCGAATATGGGGGTTTTAGATGTTCAATTTGGATAGGTGTCAAAAGGTGATTCTTAATGAGCTTTGGTAAAAGCTCAGCATAAGACATGGGGATCTGCTTAACTTGATTTTTATTCCATTTTTTCTATTCATTATGACTGTTTTTTCAATCACTTAGCTTATGTACAAATGTGAAAATCAATGTAACTATAAGCACTAGTTCGTAGAGACCTTGGAATGCACTATTCATGCTAGGATAACATGGCTCATAATGGTGGCACCGATATGGGCCAAGATCTATAAATGGTTGGTTCATCTAGAAAACAATTTAGATCTTTTCTTCCTTCTCAATTGTTTTTCTCTCCTTCACTATGGGCACATTATTAACTCGTATCTATCATTTTTTATGGCATTCTTAATCATTTCATTTGAAATCAATATATTACCAAAATTTTTTGTGGCACTTCCCATGAGTTAGTTAAAGAATGGATTTGGTAATGTACTCAGAAATAGAGATATCATCTTTTTTTCCAACAAAAGTAGTTGCAATTGGGCCATTGCATTCCTCCATCTTTGGGCATATTATGTGAACGTTTCTATTGATTTCTTCTCCATATTCTAGAGAGACAATCAGTTTTGTGTCCAATCTAATATATGCTTGTATTGCTGAAGAAAAGCATTAGCCAAGTTCATCCAACATTGTACCTGACTCTAATTCAAGTCATTATACTATTTCACTACTAGTCTTAATAAGCTTTTATTGGAAACAATGAATGAGAAGCTTGTCATTGTGCGTATGCCTAGTCATTTTTCCAATAAACATTTTGATGTGGGCCTGTGAAGACATGGTGCCACCGAACTTTTCAAAGTTTAGGATCTTGAACTTAGAAGGAAGGATTAGATCCGATACCAAGCTCAACTCATCTATATTGACATTGTCGAAATCCTTAACTTTTTCTATTGCTTTGAGCCTCTTTTCAAGGAGTTGGTATTTTCCCTTATTGTTCTTGAGTTTGATTTTTTTTAGCTTTGAGGATAAAACTTTCGTGCTCCAAAAGTCCATCAAGTTTTGTAACCATTAGATCAACCAGAGTAAGATGCGGTCTTGTACTTGTTGCCCTTTGTTGAGCATCAGGGTTAGCTTAAATACTGGCTCCCATAGGTTAAGTACTTTAAGGTAAGTACCTCTCTACCTCAGATAAGCCGACAGCAGTATTTGGGAGATTCCTTTGGTAATGCGAACCTTAGGATGAAAACACAACCTAAAACCTGATTGGATGGAATTAGAACCCTAGGATTGTCTTCAAAATCAAGCAAAGAGAACTTGACCCCAATCAAACCTACTGATCAGAACTAAAGTTATAACAATATTGATCACTACAAGATACCTTGATAAGATCAATTTGAGTTCTTGTTCAAAGAAAAAAGAAGAAGTTCTCACAAAGTGAAAAAACTCTCAAGATATTTTTTTCTATTCAAATATGATGAATTACATGAATAAGACTGCCTTATATAGGCCTAAAATCTGTAGAGTTCTAACTGAACAAGGAAATCCTAATTAATAAGGAAAAGTCTATTCCTATCCTAATCTGATTATGAATTATCTAAACAATTTAAAAATCCTAAACACAATC
This sequence comes from Adansonia rubrostipa, assembly GCA_038381775.1. Lineage (NCBI taxonomy): Eukaryota > Viridiplantae > Streptophyta > Magnoliopsida > Malvales > Malvaceae > Adansonia > Adansonia rubrostipa. The sequence goes on along the minus strand of JBBYHM010093959.1, from coordinate 11,950 downwards.
CTAATCAATAAAGATAAAGTCTACTCCTTATCATAATCTGATCAAGAATTATCTAAATAAATTAAAAAAAATGAGAAGTCAAATTCTTATCAGAAAAACTGAAATCCTAAACTATAGACCCATGAATACATGCAAATTGGGCTCTATTCATCTTAGACATGTGAATTGGGCTCCAAGCATTATTCTTAATCTTTTTTAGCCTCAACACAACGTAGAAAGATAATCAATCTTGGCAATGCATTTGATTCATCTTGAATAGCCTCTGCTTGCATTTCCATGCTTTGTCTTTGCAAAGCTTACTCCATGCGTTTAGTCTTTGCACTAGTCATTGGACCTCTAATTCCTTGCAAAGGATCATAAGAATGGTTGGAAATAGGTGTTTGTGCAAGTTCATCTCCATCACTTGGTTTATAAAAACTTAAATTTTTAAACTTTTTTCCTTCTAGCAGTCACTACTTCCATCAACTTAGAGATTTTTCTTGCATCTCCTCTTATTGTTTCATCATAATTTCCTCAGCTTTATGATGACTTTCCTCCATCCTTTGTAGGCATGCTAAGAATTCATCTCCTATGGTCAATGACATTTGATTGTCCTGACACTTTTTATTTGAAAGAAACAAATTCTTTTACAGAACTCATAAATCTAAGAAAATCTTCATTTTATCCCCATACCCTAATGAAATGCATGTCATGCATACATGTATGAATGGATATATATGAATGGATGCAAAGATGAAATTGGGTAATGCTAAAGAAAAATATGCGAGCAAATATATACAAAAGGCTTATTGCCAAAAAAGACTACCCTAAAAATAAAATTAAGGCATTATGATGTCTTAAGGAAAAAAATGATCAATCTTATTATCGGGGCACAATGTTCATTCATCACTGCCCTATATATTTATTATGGTGACATAATATTTATAGAAAAAGGAAAAGAAGTTTAGCATAGAAACCTATGAATTAATGCAAAAAAAAATTTGCCTTAAGAAGACCTTTGAGGGCATTACTTTGCCAATTGGGTAAATAAAAAGGCCTTGTCATTGATGATGATGTATGAACATCATTGCCTAACCTACACTTCTAGATCCTATAGTTAAAGCTGCATAATCGCTTGCAAGGTAAAAATATAATCACATTACAAGTGATAATGTTTATTCATCACTAAATTATCATCTGAATTAAAATAATGATGACACCTTCTGAGGTGAAACAAGGACCTTACCTAAACGATGATGTTCAATTATCATCACTCGATTTACATGGTTAGAACATAAAATAAAAAAGAAAGAGTAAAAAGCATTCCCTTATGTGTACTTAATTTGATTACTTCTAATACTGGGTATGGCTTTAACTAGGTGAGACCCTTACTATTTATTACAATAAGTTTGGATTGGACATCTAGATAGGTTCTTAAATTGTTCCCCGAGCTCAAAAAGAATTGATGAGGTACCCTAATCCTTACCTTTCATGGGTTTATGTTGAAAAGGGTTCAATTCGAGTAGGAGTATCTTGCCTGTATTGAGGCTAACACCTAGAAAGTGTAGGAATTTACACCCGGTAATTTTTTCACTAGCAGAAACTAAGGCTAAAACCTCAAAAAGCAGAGCTATTTTACCCTTTTCTAAAATATTGGGTAAATTATGCCACCTTCATATGCTTGGAGGAGAGTCTAATGATAAACACGTGCATAATATGTGTGAGGGAACGAACAAACATTTTATGACTTAACTTTTTCAAAAATAATAAAAACCCAATCCTGAATGCCCTATAGAAATAATGCTGTCAAAGAAACAAAAGGGATAGTGAAAAATATGAATAATATATACTGGAATTTCCATATAAATAAAAAATATAATAAAAATTTGTTTTGAAAATATTGGGAATTATAGTCAAATACCTATTGAAACTGAATCAATCAAAATTTAGTTAACATGTGATTAATTTTAGGCTTGACTTTATAATCTATCCCTAATGGAGCCGCCAAGCTGTTGCTACATGGCCTGAATACGAATCCTAACTAGCCAAACTTAAAAGGTGGGGTATCCTTCATTCCTATATATGCATCTATTTATCATTTTTTTTATTTTTAGGGGCCATATTATTATTATTATTATTATTATTATAATTATATTTTTGTGTCTGGGGATAGAGTTATCAAAATGAATCGCTCATTGACTTAACCTAAATAGTCATTACGAAATAACTATTTATCTTGGACTCACTACCAATCTATTTTCACTAAGTGAGATTGGTCACCTATCAAAGTTTGTATTTCGAGGGTTATGAAACTCTAGAAAATCAACTCTGATGTCTACGCTCATACCAGAGATTGCATTAAAGGGTCTAAGAGTCGTTGTAATCACAAGTAAGGATCGATCTTTCCTATGACACCCGGTAATCGATACCTTATTAATTATGTGTTAACTTAAATTTGGATTTTTATTCAGTTTCAATATTTGATATTTAATTATGATTCCTGTGTATCATAATTTCCTCATGCTAATTTTATTATTCCTTATAAGAAAATTCAGTTTTAATATTTCTAAAAATCAAAATATCTTTCCTTCCCCACCTGAGAGTTAAAGGAATATGAAAGGTCAAAATATTTTCTACACCCTATAGGAGGGAGAGAGGAATATGAAAGGTTTTATTTTAACAATGAAAATATCTTACGTAGCCTATTGAAGGATCAAAGAAATACAAAAGGTTTTATTTTCATTAAATTAAAAAAAATCTCAATTTTCTTTTTGAAAAGGATATCTCATTATTAAAATAATCCTATGACCCTTCTTATATGCTAGAAGAAATTTCATATACTGCTTTAACTCAAAGACATTGCCTTAATATTCAAAAATTCTAATTTTTTAAAAAAATAATATTTTTTCTAAGGCTCACTTTCGACTACATGTACGAAACTAGACTCAATGGATGTGAATATGCTCAAGTGACTGCAAAGGACTTGACTTTAATGCAAAAGTACTAAAATGTCCCTAGGGTATACCTTCAACATGAAAGCATCTAGATAACCCTACAAGACTTAAAAATGATCATAAAAAACGAACCTATCCCTAATGCACACCTTTACCATTAAATAATCTCGATGATTATATAGGACTCAGTTTTAAGACAAAATTACTAAAATGCCTCTAGGGACTACCTTCTTCATAAAAGTATCCCAATAATCCTAAAGGACTTAAAAATGTTGAAAAATGATATTTTTACCCTAAATGGATAACTTGAATATTAAAGGTGACCTAAAATGAAAAATTACAACTAAGTCCCTAAATTTCCTAAAGTTACACTTTAGCCCTAAAGTGATTAAAAATGCATGAAATATTCCTAAAATGATCAAAATACCTTAGATAGGTAAATTGAGGTAGGAAAAAACCATTTTGACCTTAAATGCAAGGCTTTACTAAATGTTCCCTAAACATTTCTAGCTTTACAAAATGGTCTTTACATGACATAAAATACAAAATCAAATATCAAATACATCAAAATCAACATGGAAATCATATAAAAATCACAAAGAAGGTTCGGCCAAGTATCTTTTGCCTTGGAACAATTTCTTCACCTTTTTGCAAATAAGTCTTTAAACTTTCAATAATTACAAAAAGGTTCCTAAAAAGTCTAAAATGGATGATATATTTAAACATATTTAAAATGCAGGAAAAACATTCTTAGAGGTCCAATAAGCATTTAGCCAAACTTGGATGGCCTTGGAATAATTGTTTTTTTCATTTTTGCATTTTAGTCTCTAGATTTTCTATAATTGCTATGTAACCTAAAAAAGATAAAAAAAACATTAAAAAATCATCTTATTAGGTTCAACTAATAAAAAACATCTTGAAATCATCTTATTAGGTTTGACTAAGGCTTGGAAACACTTATTTAAAGCCTTAAAAATTTTGGAAAAATTATTTTTAAGCTATACAACTTTAAAATATAAAAAAATAGTAAAAAATAACATGAAATGAAGCGAAAAAATTTATTTCAAGCATATTATCAAATTTGGCCAACATCAATAACATCCGAAAATAATAATTTTTCATGTAATTTCATAAATATCAGCAAAAATACATGTCTTAAATTTTATCAAGCTTACATTCGCATGAAATCATTGAAAATAATGAAGATGTCAACATATTCCATCGTAAATCAACATGAAAATACCAAAGGAAATTGCATAAAATTATATACACAACATCACGACATTATTTCCACAACAAACATGCATTTTATGATGAAAATCAAACTACTGCTAATAAAAATTAAATTACACATTTTAAATCACTAAACTTTGATCATGGCCTTCATACGTGGCCTTTCAACATGGATGAAAATCCATGAGCACAGGCATGATTTTGGCTCACTAAAAGAAAGAAAATTGAATGAAATAAACAAATTAAAGATTTTACGAGAGAAATTGCCTTAAAAACCTTAAATACTTAGAAAATTTTGGTTCTTTTTTTTAGTGATTTTTGCTCATGAAAGCATTAGCATTATATAAAAAACTCCTTCCCCTATTTATAAGGGAAGGTTCAGCCAAGGGTGGTAAGAAACCCCTTAGCCGAATTTGGTCTTATTTTTTTATTTTATTTTATTTTATTTTTGGACTTTGATAAGGTTAAATAAAGACTTTTCTCATTTTATGTGATTCATCTACATGACATCATCATCTAGAAACCTAAAGATAAGACAAAATGAGAAAAAATCTAATTTAGATAAAAACAAATTATATGGACTAAATTATAACAAATTAAAAATGTTATTTAAGAAATAAAATTCCATATAATAAATTTAATTAAAATTTAATCAAAATAGGCTTGCTAGGCTTGTTAGAAAACAAAAATAAGCTTATTGGGCCTGTTGGAAAGCTAATGGACTTATTAGGTTCATTAAAAAAATTAATGAGTTTTAAAACCATGAAATGGAAGAAAATAAGTTTTTGGCAAATAAAAAAATAAAAATAATAAAGTTTCAACATAAAAATTCCAAAAAAAATTTTGAGAAATTTTATGTGCAAGAAAAAGGTAATTAAATATTCTAAACTCGTAAAATTTACAAGCAAAAACTTTTTCAGAAGGAAATTGTATATAATAAAAATGAATCAAAATTTCAAAAAGCAATATCCATGATATTTTATTGAAATATGTGAAAATATTTAAAACTTTAAACTCTGAAAAATTTTACAAACAAAAAAGTTCATATTTTAGAGTCGAGAAAATTTCAAGAATACATTCAAATATTTATAAAAATAAGTAGAATTAACATATTATTAAAAATAGTAATTTATAAAATAATAAAAATAAAAATTTGAAATTTGAAATCTAAAATAAATTTTATCGAAAAAAATTTCATGAGCAGAATATTCATGGTATTGTGAAAAATTCAAAATCAAATACTAAAATTGACTATTTGACATCTCATGGTATTAAATGCAATACGTATTTTTTCTTGAAATTTTTTCTTTCTTAGGGTGGGTATTAACATAAATATAACACAAGTGTCGGTAAAAATATGTGATTGTTGACTCCCAAGATTGCATGAAAATATTCTAAAAAAATTTTAAAAATGAAAAATTCGACCATGATATTATCTGTAAAAATAAATTTCAAAATTTGATAAGAAAGTATTTAAAAATCAATTTTTTCTTGAATATTTATCCTTTTTATTTGAGATTTATGCTTGATGGCTCCTTAAAACTATATTTTTTCTGTCATTTGCATATGCGACCATTAATTGTGACTAAATTAGTCTTAGAAATGCCAAGCCTGCCTGGAAGAGGTTGACCTTAACGAAAGTAGCCACTACATTCTCAATCTTAGATATTTAAGGCTATCAAAAAATGGGTTCGGATAAAATTAGGCATCTACACCCCCTTGAGCTTAACAAATTCATTCTTTCAAGAACCCTGATTAAGGATTACTCTCGATACTGGGGGTAGAGATTAAGGAAAATAGGTGGATTTCCACTTCTAAAATTGTCAAAATGCCCGACATGATGGGGCACATATAAGATATACCGAGTTCCCTCCAAAAAAATGTCAAAGTCAAAGCCAAAGTAAAAAAAAAAAGAAAACAAAAGAGAAAGTTAAAAAACCAGCTTTGATAAATTGAAAATCAAAGTTAAGATTTAATCAAGAATGAGGGAACTAAAGAAAAGGTAATAAGCACACCCAAGGGTGGAAACTTTAGAAATGATCCTTGATCTAATCACCCTCAACACTAAATTTAGGCTTGTATACCCTTTCTTTCAAAACCTTAAACCTTATCCTACACTACAAACCTCAAAAAGTCCATTTTGATCTAGTATGGCTACTTAAACTAATAACCCTATACTCTAAGAAATTAGATTTTTAGAAAGTCTCAGGCTTTCTTGAGGGGCATGATAAAGCAATTAGTTAAAAAAACAAAAAAAAAAAGAATTCCAGAAAGAAAAGTATAAAGCTCTAAGGTGAAAACTCAAAAAAAAGCAGTCTAGAGCAAAGTCAAAAACCTTGAAGTCATGTCCAACACTGCTTAAATATCCACAAAAGAGAAAATCATCCTATCCAAACAGAGGGCTACAAAAAACCTTGAAATCCTAAAATGTCTAAAACCCTTATAAGCTTAGACAAGAGGTCCAGCTCCTAAAACCTCTATCAAAATACCTCATAGAGTAATACCCCTCAATTTGGACCAACACCTACCCAAAAGGCTTTTCCAAACACCTTTTCAAAAGCTATGGATCATAAGCCAAGATTAGCACCTATCAAACTGTCTCATCTGTAAATCGAGATAATGTTATCATAACATTTCAAGGAATCCAAGTGAGGGGAATATTCATCCTTTTTTTCTTAATCAATTTTCAAAAGTCTAGATCCGTGACCATTTCATATAGATTCTTAACCTTATGGCGACAATCAATCTAAACCTTAACCTTTTTGGTCTGCCACAAATGTCTTTGGTAATAATTTGTCCATGTCTTAAGCTTTTTCCCTTTGTGTCAGCATATCATAACTAAACGTCATCTAAACCAAATCAGATCCTACCCCAATACTTGAAAAAAAACCTCAATCAAACCTTGACCTCCCTGGTCATGTCTAATCAAACCTATTCCTACTAGAATTAAACCAAGTTGAAATCCTGGCCAGATCAGATCAAATCTTAGCCAAATCAAAGTTAAACCTTACCAAACTCACCCAAGTCTATAGCAACTACAAAATGGCATAAGGCAATCGTAGGGGTCTTTAGAAGATTAATTCGCATCAGACATGGTGATCATTTGAGAAAGATATCAAGATGCATTAGATAAAATGTCATGTCATGATTATTAAAGGCATTAATTGCCTAAAATGTTACATTCTTGTCATTATACTTCATTATCATCTTACTTTTTGTCAATGGTAAACATAATTTTATTATTTTTCTTATCGTGAATGAAATACCATTTTGTTTCTTTTTAATCCTTTCACATCACAACTATTGCATCATGCGTGTCTTTTAGTTTATAATACTTGATAATCAAATAAGATTCATATAAGGATTTCTTGATACTACATCAAAAAGATGAGAAGAGCACATGAAACTTTGTTCATGCCGTGATTGTCAAGATGATGACTTCCCCATATTTAATACTAACCTATTAAAATCATGTATTAAACCATTCCTAGTCTGCAAAGTCATCAGTCCTAAAAAATCATCAAAACTAACCCTAGCCAAACTAATACACCCTAGTTAAGAATCAAACACCAACTAAACTGGTGAAAACATGTAAATAATCTCCTAGTCTTTAAACTATTAACAATGACAACCAACTTTATCAGACAAAACCACCATAGATCCTAAGTCAAGAAGTATACCAGTCATGATCATGTGTCAAACTGTTCTTAGCCACCTAAAGCCATCAGTCATGAAAAAACCAGCAAGAACTAACCCTAAGCCAAATTCATACATCTAAGTTAAAGATCACATTGAAACTCAAACACTGACCAAACTAGTCAAGACACATAAATAATTACCTAGCCTTCAACCAATAAATGAAAGTAGTCAACCTTGTCAAAAGAAACCATTAAACCTCTAAGAGTAATGAAATACAAATACTCAATTGTCAAAAGAGATCATCGACTATCTTAGAATCAAGAACACCTAATCCATAAGCTAAAAGGCCACCGGATACCCTAAGTCAAGCACCTAATCATCTTAACATTAGATCATCCAAGAAAAGTCATGATCTCAAAGCCCATTGAGTGTGAAGCCAACACTTCAAATTAAAGCATAAAAAAAATGGTTACTGAAACCCTAATCAAGTGAATAGCTTACCATTACTATTTCTGTGTTTGATTTCATGTCACAATCATATAATCATGTTATAAAGAAAGTTGCACTCATATCATCACATCATGCATTGATATTTTCATTACATAACATCATCCTATCAGTACCATGTCTAAGTAAAAGCTGATAAACTTTGAAAAACTTTTTGGTAAAACCTTTGACATCAAAATTTTCCAAATCAAAAGGTTAGTCAGGTAAAAAGCTTATCTCTTCAGACTATCTTATTAAGAGAATCTAAGCCTACTGATACTAATAGGTTAGTCCTGGCTAATTGGCTCTTACCATCGTGTCATCAAAAGTTAAACCCTAATGATGTCGGTAGGTCAAATCGGCTAGTTATAACCTTTGCCAAGCACTCATGTCTAAAACATGTGTCAAGAACCTTTGTCAAAACTTATGTCTAAAACCTATGTCAAGAACCTTTGTTAAGAACTTATGTCTAGAACTATTGTTAAAAGGCTTCATCAATAATCTATGTCTAAAATCTTTTTTAAAAACCTTTGTTGAGAATTCATAAATGGAATCTGTGTCATGAACCTGTGTCAAGAACTTTGTCATAATTTTAGTTAAGAATCTTAGTCAAGACCCTTCATTAAAAAATTCTTTTAAAGTCAAATACTGCTGGAATGCTATGACCTGGCTTATTGGCACCCTAGTCAAGAACCTTAGTAAGGAACCTCAGTCAATACCCTCTGTCAAGAAATCTTTTCAAAGTCTAATGTTGCTGGAATGCTATGGTCGCTTATTAGCACTTTATTAAGAACCTTACTTAAGAATCTTGGTTAGTGTTTGCTCAAAATAATGATTGAACCAAAGAGGAATGAACTGGTTCTTTGAACAATTTGATCATAAATTGACCTTTTACGAAAAATTAAAGTAAATTAAGATTAAAAAGGGAGTTAAGGGTAAGAGAAACAAATAATCAATATGTAAAGGTTTGATCCTTGAATTTGGAGCCTATATCCTCTTTTCTTGGCACTTCCTTGCCAAGGTGATTCCTATAATTCATTAATGAATTGTTACCTTTGAGGTTAAGGTATAACTTTACAACACTATCTTTTAAGGCTTAGATAGAACCTTTCAATCCCCTTAAGAATTCTAGCTTAAATTATTAAGTGTTTTCACTTATTTTCACACAACCCTTTTTGTGATATGAATGAAGTGTTTGTAAATAATTAAAAGCTCTAGTAGATGGGTGTTTGCTAGAATTTAAGTACAAAGTGGATGAGATACAAATAAACTTGAAAGAGTACAAATAAGATACAAAAAGAATAAAGAATTTAAAGATTTTGAGCTTTTATTATTTAATGCTTGATTGATCTTAGTATTTCTTGCTTCTTTAGTTGTTAAGAACCTCTATTTATAGCTTGAAATTGATTTATAGACATTGGGCATTAAATGAGGTTGGTGGAGAGTCATAGTAGCCTTTATAAATACTTGTTTGCATTTAGACCCACATTGTTGTATCTATACAGTACCAAGTGTATTGGCATAAGAATTAAAAATATGACTATTACAGGCTATTATATCGATACATCAGGTTGAGTTGTCAATACTTGTCATCATGTATCGATACAGTACCAAGTGTATTAATACTTTCAAGGTTTTCAACCAAACTTTAGCTACTGCCTAGCATTGCATCGATACATATAAGGTAAGCATCAAGACTCTCTATGTTATATCGATACATGCTGATTTGTATTGATATATTTGAGGGTTTAAACATAGTATAGATACATTTATGCATTGTGCTCATACATCCCTTTAGACTCCTTTGTAAAATAATTTTTCTTGGCTTGAATTTAACTTAAACATATCTTAAAAACATTCTAAGTATAAATATGAATTTTAAAACATATATTTTTGAGAAAATAAAAACTTACTATTTGTTTTCAAAATATTTTTCAATTTTACACAAGTACTAAGTTGGAAACAATTGAGTACAAGTTAATCTAGCTTAAGTTATTGTTATATCAAAACTAAAATTAATTCAAAAGCTAACATTCTCCCCCTTTTTAATAAAACAAAACTTAAGATAAATTTGCTTGTTAATGACTCCTCCTAAATTATTTAAAGATTTGTAATGAAAAAGTCTCCTCAATAAAAGCAATGGTTTTCAAAAGTTTTAATTGAGAAAATAGAGTCCTTTAAGCCTACAACATTTTAAATCTATAGTATTGCCCATGATTTTCACAAATCAAGCTATAGCATCTAAAAGTAAAAGTGTTCAATATCAACATGTTATTTAGTTCCAGCACAATAATATCATTATCGTAATCAATTACATAATAATACCATCATATCAATAGACATAAGACATATTTGGCAATGCAAGACATATTTGGTAAATTTATCGTATTTTCACCCTTTTTGTTATATCAAAACACAAGAAAGATTAATTTAAAGCAATAGAGAAAATGTAATTATAATGTACACAATCAAAGATAATTCATTAAAAATAAGGCGCTAAATATATTCAATAAAATAATCAAAAGATTTCCAATGGAATAGAAGGAGTTTGAGAACCATAAAATCCTTAAAACTAAAAAGTGTCTTAAAATAAGCCTGATAAAACTAATTATCATTGGCCTAAGGATCCTTGGTGGGTGGAGAAGTAGCTGAAAAAACATAAGGAGAGGCTACCAAAAAGTTATAGAATTGCTCGATCAATGCCCGATGACTATGCTCGAGACTAGAAAGACGGGCATCAATAAAATCGAAGTGGCGATCCAAAAAATTAAAGCTCTGCTCCCATGTGTTACAATGATGCATGATGGAATTTTATATAATTTGGATGTCTATAAGCACGAATGATAAGGTGTTTAGAGCCAAAATGGAAGAGGCACATCATGCTTCATGTTATCACCATCATGATCAATGAGATTAGGAGCTTCTGGCTATGCAAGTGGTTAAAATGGTTGTCAATGAGCCTTAGGAACAAAATCGACTTTTTGAATATCATTCCTAGTGAGCTTCATCAATTTTTTTCTAATATAATGATAGGGAGATACCATAATGTTAGGGTCACAAGCAAGATCAAGACCTTAAGTTTCAAGGTAGTAGCTCAAGGCCATGCCATATAGGAGGCTATAATAACCACAAGCACAAAGGAAAAGGTCCACAAAGATAAAGTGGGCAAGGTTTGAATAAGTTCTAGTTTAAATTATATGGAGCCACCAATAGTTGAAGTCACTAATTAAGGTGTGTTTGGTGCCATAGGGATGGAGCACATGAGAAATAATAAGATAAAGTAGGTCATCAATGAGAGAAAGAATAGAGGCTTTGTTATTTGGAGTATGCAAGGTTATGGGTGCCAAACCTTTGTTGGTTATACCTTTATTTGGGAAACCAAAGGTGATTGCAAGGGAAACATAGTTGACTATAAGATCTTATACCAAAAGATAAGATTAAATAGCAATGACACAGCCATGATCGTCAATTATAAGTGAAGCATTGCCAAAGGATGCATAAATAAGGCTTTCTCGAATCGAAACATTGAGAGAAAGAAATTTGGTCCATTTAAAGGTATCAAAAGTTTAAAGGTGAGGATAAACATTGGACCAAAGAAAAGGAAAGTTGATAACTCGACATTGTTAGATAGGCATGCGGGCATAGATGGTATTAAATTA
>JBBYHM010093529.1:19367-42332 GCA_038381775.1 Adansonia rubrostipa | reverse complement strand
GACTCCAAGCATTGACCATTTCGCAATGGTCATCCGAGACCAATAAGATAAGCGATTTGTCGTATGGTTCATTTCACTGTACCACAAGTCGAGAATTTATACATTCTCATTCTCATCACATTGCCAAAGAAAAGTCTCGGTCAAGAAGACATTTCCAAGCCAGGAAAATATTTTAAGTCATGTGCACCCATTGATCCGCGAGGATCCACCCTAAGGTACGTTGCTACAATCCTCATTATTTTTATGTAATTATAGCCCTCAACTATAATATGAAAAGTTCAACATTTGAATTCGTTTAATGGGCTAGGAACCCTTTCATCATTTCATAACCCCGGGATTGCCAGACAAGCCATAAATAAACTACTTAAGTAGGTAACTTAGTTTACTAATTGCATTTCTATGCAACTCCTAGATCAATTAGGTAATAACCTTTTACCTAAATGCATCATATGCATTTCACTTAATCGTTGCCTCTAATGCCTTGTGGTTAAATTGAATGCCCCTGGATAACATGGCTTTAGCTAAGTAGGACACATTAATTATAACTCAAGTAACTTGGGCGAAAGGGACCTTGGGTTACCCCAACAAATCCCTATGGCTGAAACTCAGATATCTTGTTTTACTATAATGAAATGCATCTTATCATGCTTAAGCATGGACTTAATATTTTACAAAGGATTTTCTTAATTGATTAAGTCTCATTAGTTTGATTTGGATTGCATTACATTGGCATTTATTTTAAGTGCATAAATATCAAATATATATTAACATAAAATAAATCTAATTATGCAATCTTACATGGATGATTATGGACTTTTATCTATGTCTAGCTTTTATGAGCCATTTAAAAACCAGTTAGTCAAAACCTCGAATATCTTCGCAAGTCTTCTCAAGTCTTAATAATGAGCTCTTTAGACAATTCTCCATGGCGCCATCTTTAATTTACATTTATGGAAAAATAAAATTCTTCTAGTCTAACCTAATCGAAATTTAGAACTATGTAACATTTACATAAATTTGAAAGAAACCTCGAGTTAGATTCAAGCAAAGTTAGGTGAGAAGAGAATTTTACAACTTTGGAATGTAATAAAGATAAAATAGGGTTCTTAGACCTTATTTAATAAAATTAAATACCAAAAGAAAAATATTTCAACCATACATTCACCTAGTCACACTAAGGTCTAAGTCCATAACCATCTATCATGCTTAGAAAATAATAGCATAAGAACTATGTATAGCTAATATCACATGGTAATCATGTGTATACAATGCATGTGTAAAGAAGTTTATAACATTCAGTAAATAATCTATAAGAATCAACCATAGAGATTAAACATATTTTATCTTTTTCATAACTTTTAAGAAACTAGATTTAAATCGAACATTTATCTAACTTTTAGGTGATTTGTCTCTACAAATCTTTTAATATGCAAGCTTAAATTAGGTTTCCAAAATTAATGTTCTTAAAAAATTAAAATTAAAGTAACTTATTTAAAACAATTTAAGAAAACAAGTTTCCAAATCTTGATTTTTTGAAACGTGCCTATTTAAAGAAACCTAGTTGAATTAAACTCTTTTATTATTCCTAGCTTTTAGGAACTTTATCCATTAGATAACAATTATTAATCCAACTCAAACTCATTCCACAATATAAGGAATCAAATTCCTAATTTTAAGGAAGTTTACTCCCACTAAAAATCTAGTTCTAAAGGAAATAGGACTCTAAAAAGTAGTGCCCTCGATTTAAGCAATCTATTTAGCCATGTTAATGGTCTTTGATTGCCATGTTTGGATGACGTTTAGGGGCTGTTTCAAGTGCTGGAAAACATCATTAGATGCTGCCAAAAACTGATTCAAGGTTGCATCCAAGATGGCATCTAGTTTGCCACCAATATCAAGTCTCAAGCAAAGTTAGGAAGTGGAATTACCTTGCTTTAAGCCTTAGCGTTAAAATGTAAAATTCACACCTATGGAGGATATTTAAACATTGATTTTAGATGCTAAAAATTAATCAAGACGCTGCCAAAGTTTGAACCAAACTACCAAACATGATGGCAACTATTTGCCATGCAAATCGCAAATTAAGGGGAACACTTTCCCTAGTGTGTGGCAAAAACATGCCTTAGTTTTTAGCAATCTAAATTCAGTCAAGAATCAAGTTTTCTTTTATTAACTTTCTATCCCAAGATGCAGCAAACAAGTAAAACTTTTCCATAAATATTTCAACGTGTATTAGGAGTAAGAACTCATCTAAAATCAACCTATAACATTATACCATGTTATATTACCAAGATAATTCAAGATCTTGTTTCTTTGTTTTAAAACATGTTTAAATAAATCAAAATTGAATTTTACAAGTTTTATAACACAAAATCCAATCATAATGATCAATTTTTACAATAAAGAAATCATTAGAAAATAACCCTAGTGAAATCACAAATCATGGTGTACATGTCTTTGGCTTTTGTCAATTCAACGTGTATTTGATCTAAACTAATAAAAGAGATTGTTATTAATTATTAAACACTTTAATAATGACTAATATACCTTTTAACCATGCTGCCCAAATTTTATAAAATTTATAAAAATATTTTACAAAGTTTTAAGGCTCAAAACTTATAGATCTATGCATGTGACATCTGAATGTCAATTACCATGAATTAGACTATACCAACCTTATGTAATCTGCTACCTATAGACTTTAATACCACTCGCAAGAATTCCTATTCCTGGTAAAATCAGCCTCATGCAAAGATAACATTTAAAATTCTATAAATAATATAATATAGACTGTGGAAACATTAAACACAAAAAACTAGACTTTTTTATGGATTTATTAGGTAAGGTTTTACATGTCATAAACATAATTGAATTAAATCTAAATTTAATCAATCATATGATTAAAGATTTCCTAACTTGAAGATATCATAATTTTGAGTTTTGTAGATCCAAAAGATTTCCAAATCTGAATTAACAAGCCTCCCGAGCGGTAATTTAAAATCCAAAGCAGTTCAAGTGCCCTACCTCCAACGGTAATCCACACAAACAGTAGTTAAAACCTTATTTGCTATAGTGGTTCTCTAATTTTACTAGATGGCTTCTAAAGCCACAAACAATAGATAATTTGCCAATAGGTTTAGATTGAAGAAGATTAGGGAGCAATTTCTTACCTTTAGCAGAAAGAAGAGGAAAAACAGCTCTTAGGGAGATGGTTATTTTGTGCAGATGCAAGAAACTGAATAAAAAATCATAATTTTTTATTTTGATCAATGCCACTAATATAAAAGACTGATATTCTACTTTTGTTGCAATCAAGAATGATTTTTGACTACTTAGAATATGAATCGGCTTAATGGAGGCTTTAAGGAAGTAGGGGTTGGTTCAATACGTTTTAGAAAGATCTAGGAATTCTCACTTAGGGTTTTCTAAAAGCTTTCTTGTTCCAAAAAATATTTAATGTTATATTTGTAAGCCTTTTGGACTAGGTTTGGATGTTTAATGAGTGAACTAGACCCATTGGAAATATACCCTATAGGTGGTGCCACTTTTAATGTTACTTAGAGCCTAATTAAAACAATTTTTAATTATCTTATTGAAGATTAGGCCTTAGTAGTAACATATAGCCTAACAAAACATTAAATATAGCAACATCATGCGCCTAGTCCATTAGCAATCCCAATTTAGAGTAGTTCACTATTAAACTCCCTTGTCTTGCTAATTTAGGGCTTTTAGCCAAACCCTAGAGGTTCATTTTGTTATGATAATATCGAGTCCCTCAGGTTACCAAATACTTTCATGTTGAAGGTATAGCTTAAGGACATTTAAATAAGTAACTATAATACAAAGTCATTTTGGGTTACTTAGATACTTTTATGTTAAAGATGTACTTTAGGGGTACTTAGGATAAGTTTTTGTTATATTTGGTAAAATTATAATTTTTAAAAATCAAGGCAATGTCTTCAAGTTAAAATAGTGCATAGAATTTCTCCCAACATATAGAATAGATTTTCCTAATTATTTTAATAATGAGGTATCATTTTAAAAATAAGTAAATCATGATTTTTCAAATTTTGAAAAAAATAAAACCTTTCGTATTCCTTCGGCTCTCTAGTGGGATGCAAAAGATATTTTGTTTTTTATGACTTTTCGTATTCCTTTAGCTCTTCGATGTAGTGTAAAAGATAATGATAAAACCTTTTGTGTTCCTCTAATCCTCTGGATATTTTGATTGTCAAAATATTGAAAACTCATCTTCTCAAATCAAATAATAAATTTGCTTCTTAAAGTTTTATTTGATATATAGGAATTACAATTAAATATCATATATTGAAACCTGATAAAAGTTAAACTTAAGGTTAACATATAGTTAATAAGGCACCAATTATAGGGCATAATGAAAAGGATTGATCCTTACTCGTAATTGTAACCGTCTCTCAGACCCTTCCGTATGATCTCTGGTAGAAACGTAGGCCTCGAAGTTTGTTATTAAGGGTTTCAAAACCCTTGAAATATGAACTCCGATAAGTGACCAATCTCACCTAGCCAAAATAGATTATTGGTGACTTCAAATAAATAGTCATTTCATAACGATTATTTAAGGTTAAGTTAAGTGAATGATTCATCTCAACGACTAAATCCCTAAAAATAAAGAAAAAAATAATAATAATATGGCCTCAAAAATAAATATATCACATGCTTAGCATTTATTCAACCATATATCATATATATATAAATTTAAAAATAAATTTATTACATGCAATCTACTAGGATGATTATGAACTTTATCTAACTAGTTTCCTTAAGCCATTAGGAAACTAATTGGTCAAATTTCTAGGGATATCATACAAGGTCTTCGCATGTCTTGATGATTATCTCCATGTTCCTTTCTTCTTGGCGCTATCTTCTTTACATCTTGGATTTAAACAAATTCTAATCATAACCTAATCTTAAATCTACAAGTCTTATGTTACATTCAAGGCGAGTTAGGTGAGAAGAGAATTTATAACCTAGAATTAAATAAGAAGGTAAGCTCCGAAGACCGTATTTATAAAATAAATACGAAAAGAAAAATTCAACCATCCACAAGCTAGTCACACTAAGGTCTAGTCCATTATCATCCTCATGCTAACATAATCATATTTTAAGCATGAAATTAAATAAGCATAGCCAATATCACTTAGTGATCTTATGTATCATTTGAATAAACCTCATCAAAAAATTTAAGATAATTTATCAAATTATTTAGCAATTTCAATTCTTTAATTAAAACATTTTTAATTAAATTCTTAACTTTTAGGAAACTTGTCTTATTTTGTTTATTACCTAACTTTTAGGTTATTTGTCTTAATTAGGACATTATCTAAATTTTAGATAACTTTGTCTTAATTTGGACAAACCATTCATTTTAGGAAACTTATTTTCCAAAAAAAACATTTTAAGACATTAAATTGAACATTACCTAACTTTTAGCTTTTTTTATCTTAATTAGGACATTATCTAACTTTTAGATAACTTTGTCTTAATTTAGACAAAGTATTTAACATGTAATATTTCCTAAACTATTTATGAAAGTAGTTTCCAATTTTTTGAAGGCTTAATAATTGATCCATATTCAATTTAATTAAGAAAATAAATTTCCTACATGATTAACATTTATTCTAATCATATTAGATCATCATACTCTAAATAGGATTAATCATTTAAATTAAATATAATTTACAATTAAACAATTAAATTATATTTTAATTCCACTCTTATTATATTATCCAATTCATATCTTAAATAATTTAAGAAAATTAATACAAGTGGATAATTAGGTGTTTGATAACAAGTAAGAGTTTTTGATGTAACACTAAGAGTTTTGATGGAACACAACCTCTTAGAAAGCCTTAGTCCAACTAGGAGTCTACTCCATGCATAGCTATCTTAGCCATCCTAAATCAAATCAAAAACTATTGTCTTCCACCCACTAAATCTTTGAAAATACAGCAATTTGTTTCAACATCTTGCCACCATGGATGCCACATCAAGGTTCCAATAAAGAAGATTAAATGTCGTACACACAAGCACATCTAATGCACTTGATATAGCCTAGAATTAAAACATTTTGAACTCTGATTTTAAGATAACTTTTTTAGCAAGTATTATGAACTTTTCCTCACACTTTCAAAGTGGAAGAATAAGGAAAAATGGCATTAATAGCTTCAAAAAATTTTAGCACCATTAAATCACTGAACAGAGCCATTCTAGCAACAATCAACACCAAAACATTGACAGATGACTCTATTATCAATTAATTAGAAAACCATATTTTAAGCTAATTAATATTCATAATAAACATGGATTAATAGGCTGGAAAATTAAAATTAAAAAAAAAAACAATTTCTTTAATTTTTAATTCAAGAAATGGATTAAAACAATATCAAAACAACTTAGAAAGCTAAGAACATGTTAAAACTTTAATCTAAATTAATTTTAAAAAATTTAATTATTTATTTTAAAACTTTTAAACATGATTAAAGTTAAAAATTACATGATATCCATATTTAAAAAAATTAAAGAAAAATAATTTTTCAAGAATTTCACCAAAACTAAAAAATCACCAATCAACACACAAATTAATCAGATTGATTATCACCAAAAACTGACATGCTAGACCTCATGTAATCTACAAACCTTAGGCTCTGATACCACTAAAAGGGAAAATATAGGCTTGTGCTTATTGATATAAACGTAAAAATTTAATCAAAATTAAACATATGCATCGAAATTAAACAAAGAAACACCTAAATTTTTATTAGATCTTAGGAAGAGATGTATATGTGATTGGACTGTAATTTTAAAACACAGATCTTATAAAAATCATACCTTTCTAGAGACTCATAACTCTAAACATGCTAATCACTCCACGAATGCACCATGGGTTAATTACTAGGATCTCTTCTTGAGGTCAAAAGTAGCATAAGTGTCCTACCTCTAATGGTGATCCACACAAATGCCTATTGGAGCCTTCGTAAGGTTTGATGCTTCTCCAATGCTAGCTAGAAGGCTTTTCAAGCCTTAACTAAATGGTATCTTGCCAAAAGGTATTAATTCGAAGTGATATGAGAATAATTCCCTTACTTACTACCCCCAAAAAAAGAGAAAATAGCTTTATATGGAAGTAGCTATTTTTCATAAATGTAGGAAAATTAATCCAAAAATCTTAATTTTTAATTTTTAATTTTATTTGATTCCTTAAGGATAGAAAACTGATTTTTCATCTTTCGTTATGATCAAAAACATTTTTTAATCACCTAGGATACAAATCTGCACAATCAGGTTTAGAGAAATAAGAATTTTTAGATTTGGCCAATTTCATACTTTTTGTGAAAAACTAGTCTCTCAATGCTAGGAACTACTTTTCTAATTTCATTGTGTCAAGAATGATTCAAGAACACTCAAAAAAATCTATGAAAACATAAAGAAAGCTTAAAAAAGCATAAGTGCTGCACCAAACCCCACAAGGAAGACTAGGATGGGTGGCTAGGGTTTCATTAATGCTTCTTATCAGCCTAAAAGCCCTTACTAATGTATTTAAATATACCTTGGGCTAGATTAGGCTTGAATTGTTGGTTAACTGAGCCCATTACTAACATTTATAGTAGGTGGCCCCATTCTAGAGTGTTTCTTGGAGCCTAATTAAAACTATTTTAATTAGCTTGTCCAAGATTAGGCCTTAGTATTAACTTATTAATATTTTAACATAATAGCATAGCAAAGATAGCCATTCCATATGCCTAGCCCAATAGCAAGCCCTAACTTAGAGTATTTCACAACTAAGCTTTCTTAATAATTAAGGCTTTTAGCCCAAACCCTTTAATTTACATTTTAGATAATTTAATTCATAATTAAATTTTCTAACCCAAGTAAAATAATTTTTACTTAATGTAAATAATATTAAATAATTACTTAATTTTCAAAGTATAATTATTTGGCCTTATTTAATATTATCCTTAAAACTATGTCTACAAATAGGCTTTGCATTAATAAGATATTCTTTTCTTTATTGCCATATTAAGACATCTCTAATTAGATTACATAAATCTAATTTATACCTTTAATAATACTTTACTAAACTTATTCAAGTAAGTTCTCCTCAATATACCTTTTGTTTAATTAATTCATACTTAATTAAATCTTAGTTTTAATTCAATAAATTATCTTATTATGTGTGACCCATTAGGCTTCTATCATAATGACAATAAATATAATTATCCAATTAAGTGTATTTATATTTATAGATGAAGACTGGCTTCTAGCAAGGCATCATAGCCACTCGATATGCAAGAAGAGTCAATATAACCTCTTTATAAAACCTTTCAGTAGCCAATTTATCAGTGTGCTTCAGTCTTTTCACCAAATATTTGAGAAAGATAATGAGCATGGTGCTATGTCTACTCATGTATCAATCCATATTAGTTCCTATAGCTTTCTGTTAACCTTGTGAATTTAGAAAAGTAATTCCTCCTAAATTCATCATGTGTTAGCCAATGACTTTATCAGGTTAACCAAAGCTAAGAACATATAAGATATGTCTCCAATGTCATTCGAAGTGGTGAATCTTTTCTAGAATACTTATCCTCCTTCGTGTGGTTCATGCCATACCCAAAACCACTCTATCGTAAGCATCCATATGTTATGGACCTGCTCATGACATAATCAAAGCATGACACCTCCTATACAAGATGACTTGGTGTCACAAGTGTAAGGACTGATAGACATAATTGGTATGTGAGAACATATTCCATAGACACTTGAATGGTTTATACCAGATAAAGTTCTCATAAGGCCATGTTTAGTGAACTTGTTTCCATAAAACAAGCAACCGTATGTTATCCCAAGTATCTCCATACTTTAACTTCTATGAGTTGTATGCATCAAATGCATGGAGGCCTAGTAGATGCTAGCCTTTATGCATTGTCAAAGCCCTATCTTGACAATACAATCACTAGGAACACTTTTAGAAGCATGGCTTTAATGCATAAGATCTCATCATTGTAACTCATTACTAACTTTCCAAAGCCATTGTGTTTAAAGGACTTTGTCCAATTAGTGTTTGCATAATTATCAATCACACCACTAACATAAAGCAAAACCTTAAATCATTAACAGAAGTGATTAGTTTGCATCATTAATTTATATATGCCTCATCCAATCTGACTGGCTCTAGGGCATAAACTAACATCTCTTACTTGCACTAAACCAATCGCTAAGGCATCTAGTGTCAAAATATTTTAATTAGCAATTATGTTTCAACTTAGACAAACCTTTAGTACAATTTTAAGAATATACCTCAGTCATATTCACAATAATCTCATAATTAAAGTCATTTACTATTTTGATCACAACGAGACCCAAATTCTAATCATATGGCTTAGTTGTTACTTTAACAACTATTAGGAATCTTTTACTAGCTTATAAGCTAATAATCTAAACATAACACATTTTATGAGCCTAAACAAAAGAGTTTATTTATAAACATGCAATCCTCTCTAGTTTGGATGATTTTCCAAATAATTGCATTTTTAATATCATGGCTATTTATCACTAAGTCAAATTATGATATTTAAATTTTAAAGAGTTATAAATGCCTCATACTAAGTCCTATATGTATGGATTTAAGAGAATTGGATTCAAAACAATTTTCGATCCTATAAGTTATAGGCTGTCTAGTATTTCAATATTGTTGCAAGTGTATGTTAGAGAATAATGTGATCTTAACATAGAACAAATTCTTTGATTAGTGATTTATTCAATAACGATTGAATTTAAGCTCAGCATTGAATGCTAGCAATCATCTTCAATTGGTATGTAAATGCCAATATAAACATATTATGTTTACAAATAAATCAAGATTATCTTTCATAAACATTAATAAAAAAGGCAAGCTTTGATCAATATAACAAAATTACCTTTATTTATGGTCCATATTCAATAAAAGATCCTTTTGTTTGGGCTTACAATATGTCTTACATATTTAAGCACCAACTTCTAAGTATCATATACCAAGAGAAGTAAATTAATCTCAGTATATATCTAATATAGTAACTTTTATAAGTTTACTAATTCTGATCACATCAAAATTTTCCTTTCAATATCACTCTATTGATTTTGCTCTCCACTATGTTTGCATATACCCTTATCATCTTCATTGTCTTTCTTCAAAAGAAAGTATATTGATAATGCATGGATCATAATCCATTTAAACTGCTCAAGTCTTGAAATACACCCTATCATATGAGGCCTATTTAAGCTACCTTCTGACATCTTGCTTAGGAATAATTCCTTAGGGATGTCGAATCTCTCATTATGATTATCCTTATAGAACAATTCTTTAAGGTTTCAGATGATTAAATGAGCTTAAATAGCCATGTGCTCTTTTCAGAGTCTAAGCATCATACTAGCCATCATCACGGTGAGGCTTGATCAAGGTCATCAAGATGCACTTGATAGACTTCCCCTAACCTAGTGGGCTATTCTTGGATTTGCCATTTAATATGGGCCTAATCAATGGAGTTTGGCCCATTAAAACCTATTAGCATTACATATGCTACTTAGTGATAGTCTATTAGTCATGTTGTGTTTATATCCATTATAAACCAAAACATTTTGTAGTTAATAATTTGTAATTTCAATAATTAAGTAAGGTTTTACAACTTTAATGATTTTCCTCAATATTTTATCAACATTATAGCCCTCAACTATAATGCGAGAAGTTCAACATTTGGATCTTCTCAACGACTTAGGACCCCTTTCATGCTTCCTTGATCTTAGGGATAGCCAAACAAACCATAAGATAAATAATAAGGTAGGTAAGATAGCTTACCAATTGCTTCTCTATGCAACTCCTAGATAAATTAGGTGGTAACTTTTTACCTAAATACGTCTTATGTATTTCACCTAACTATCTCCTCTAATGCCGTGGGGTTAAGTTTGTAAGCATCCAGACAACACAGTTTAGTTGTGTAAGACCCGTTAATTATACTCAAGTAGCTCAAGCAAAAGAGACCTTGGGGATAGCCCAATAAATCTCTGTGGCTAAAACTCGAGTATCTTGTTTTAATTAATGGAAGGCGTTTGATCATGCTTGGGCATGGACTTAATATTTTAAAAGGGATTTTTTATCATTTTGCTTAGATCTCACTGCTTTGTTTGACTAGCATGCTTAGCATTTATTCAATCATATATCATATATATATAGTCAAAAATAAATCTAAAATATGTAATCTATGAGGATGACTAAGGACATTATCTATCTAGTTTCCTTGAGCCACTAGGAAACTAGTTGGTTAAATTTCTAAAGATATCATACCAGCTTTTCGCATATCTTGATGATTATCTCCTCGGTTCTTTCTTCTTGGTGCTGTCTTATTTACATCTTGGATTTACACAAATTCTAATCATAACCTAATATTAAATCTAGAAGTCCTATGTAACTATTACATATCATTGTAATAAACCTCAAGTTACATTTAAGGGGAGTTAGATAAGAAGGAAATATACAACCCAGAATTAAAAGAGAAGGCAAGGTTTGTAAACCCTATTTATAAAATAAATACCAAAAGAAAAATTCAACCATCCACAAGCTAGTCATACTAAGTTCTAATCCATAATCATTCTCATGCTAACATAATCACATTATAAGCATGAAATTAAATAAGCATGGCAATATCACTTGGTGATCTTGTGTGTCATTCACATAAACCTCATCAAATAAAATGAGATGATTTATCAAATTATTTAGTAATTTCAGTCTTTAATTAAAACATTTTTAACTAAATTCCTAACTTTTAGGAAACTTGTTTTAAATTACTTATTACCTAACTTTTTGGTTGTTTGTCTTAATCAAGACATTATCTAAATTTTAGATAACTTTGCCTTAATTTGGACAAACTATTCCTTATACAAAACTTATTTTCCAAAAACAACATTCTGGGACATGAAATTGGCCATTACCTAACTTCTAGGTTGTTTGTCTTGATCGAGACATTATCTAACTTTTAGATAACTTTATCTTAATTTAGACAAACTATTTAACATGTAATATTTCCTAAACCAATTAGGAAAGTATTTTCTAATTCTTTTGAAGTCTTAATAATTGATCACATTTAATTTAATTAAAACAACAAATTTCTTATGATTAACATTTATTCTAATCATATTAGGACAAAACCTACTCTAAATAAGATTACTCATTTAAATTAAATATATTTTACAATTAAACAATTTAACTAAATTTTAATTCCATGCTTATTACATTATCCAACTCATAACTTAAACAATTTAAGAAAATTAATACAATTGGGTAATTAGGTGTTTGATAATAGATAAGAGTTTTAATGGAACACAACCTTTCAAGGAGTTCTAGTCTTACCAAATATTCGCTCCATGCATGGCTATTTTACCCATCTTAATTTAATTCAAACATTATAGTCTTCCTCCCACTAGACCTCTAGAAATGCAAAAAATTTATAGCAACATATTGTTGCCTTGGATGTCGTGTCAATGTTCCAATGTGGAAGACGAAGTGTTGCACACATCAAGCACATCTAACGTAGACGATATAGCCTAGAATTGAATCATTTTCAACTTTGATTTTAGCCTAATTTCTCTAGAAACTGATACAAAATTTTCATGACACTTTCAAGGTGAAAAAACAAGGAAATGTCATAGTAATAGCTGTAGAAAATTTTTGCACCATCAGAACATCGAAACAAAACTATCTTAGCAAATGTCAACACCAAAACATTGACAGATGACTCTATTATCAATTTAGTTAGAAAAACATATTTTAAACTAATTAATATTGATAATAAACATGGATTAACATGTTATAGAGTTAAAAATTAAAAAGAAATAATTTCTTTAATTTTTAATTCAAGAAACAGATTAAAATAACGTTAAAACCTGAAAAGCTAAACTATGTTAACATTTTAATTTAAATTAATTTAAAAAATTTTAATTAATTATTTAAACACTTTTAAACATGATTAAAGCCAAAAATTACATACTGTCCAGATTTTAAAAAAATTAAAGAAAAACAAGTTTTTAAGAATTTTACCAAAACCAAAAAATCACTAAATCAATGACAAATTAATCAAATTGACTATCACCAAAAATCGACATGCTAGACCACATGTAATCTACAAACCTTAGGCTCCGATACTACTGAAAGGGAAAATATGAGCTCATGCTTCTATATAAACATAAAAACTTAATCAAAATTAAATATAAGTAGAGGAATTGAGCAAATAAATGCCCAAATTTTCATAGGATCTTAGGAAGAGATGTACATGTGATTGGACTGCAATTTTAAAAGATAGATATGATAAAAATCATACCTTCCTAGGGACTCATAACTTTAGTTCTGCCATTCCTTCCAAGAATGCACCATAGGTTGATTACTACAATTTCTTGTTGAGGCCACAAGCAGCATAAGTATCCTACCTCTAATGGTGATCCACACAGATGCCTATTGGAGCCTTCATATGGTCTGGTGTTTCTCCAGTGCTAGCAGAAGGCTTCTCAAGCCTTAACCAAAAGGTATCTTGCCAAAATGTACAGATTCGAAGCAAAATGGGAACGAGTCCTTTACCTGTAATGCCAAAGAGGTAGGGAAGTAGATGTTTTTCATAAATGCAAGCAAAGAAATCCAAAAATTCTAATTTTTGATTTTGGTTGATTTTTTTAGGATAAAAAATTAATTTTCCATTTTTTCTTATGATCCAAAACATTTATTGATCATCTAGGATGCAAATATGCAAAATCAAGCTAAAAAAAGTAGAGATTTTCGGATTTGGCCAATTTCATAACTTTTGTGAAAAATTAATCTCTTAATGCTACAAAACTATTTTCCTAATTTTCTTGTGTCGAGAACAATTCAAGAACACTAAAAAAATCTATGAAAACATATAGGAGCTTAGCAATGCGTAGTTGTTGTAGGGAAGTCAAAGGTTACTGCTTGTTAGCCAAAAAACCCTTGATAATGTATTTAAATACACCTTGGTCTAGGTTAGGCTAGACTAATGGTCAACTAAGCCCATTACTAAAATGCCTAAAAGTTGACCCTACTTTGGAATGTTTCTTCGAGCCCAATTAAAACTCTTTTAATTAGCTTGTCCAAGATTGGACTTTAGTATTAACTTATTAATATTTTAACCTAATAACACACCAAAGATAGCCATTCCATGTGCCTAGCCCATTAGCAATCCAAACTTGGAGTAGTTCATAACTAGATTTTCTTGATAATTAAGGCTTTTAGCCTAAATCCTTTTAATTTACATGCTAAATAATTTAATTCATAATTAAATTTTCCAACACAAGTAAAATAATTTTTATTTTATGTAAATAATAATAAATAAATAATTATTTAATTATTTAATTTTTTTGATACAATTATTTGGTTGTATTTAATATTATCGTTAAAGCCATATCTACAAATAGACGTTATCTTGATAAGACATTTTTATATTTATTGCCATATTAAGACATCTCTAATTAGATTACATAAATCTAATTTATGTCTTTAATAATACTTAATTGAACTTATTCAGTTAAGTTCTCCTCATTATACCTTTTATTTAATTAAGTTATACTTAATTAAATTTCAGTTTTAATCTAATAGATAACCTTATTGTGTGCGACTTGTAAGGCTTCCATCATAATTGCAATAAATATAACTACCTAATTAAGTGTATGTATATGTATAAACCAAAATTGGCCTCTAGAAAGGCATCATGGCTACCCGATATGTAGGAAGAGTTAATATGACCTCTTTGAGAAACCTTTCAATAACCAGCCTCTTAGTGTACTTTGGTCATTTCATCAAATATCCCAAAAAGATAATGAACATGGTGCACTGTCTACCCATTTATCAACCCATATTAGTTCCTACAGCTTTCAATAAACCTCATGAATTTAGGGAAACAATTTTTCTTAACTTCATCATGCATTGGCCAAGAACTTTATCATGATAACCAAAGCCAATAACATAGAAGATATGTCTCCAATATCACTCGAAGTGGTGAATCCTCTCTAGATCTCCAATCCATCTTCGTATGGTTCATGCTATACCCAAAACCACCCTACCACAGGCATCCATCTATTGTGGAGCCATTCATGATGGAATCAAAGCATAACACTCTCCATAGGAGATGAACTAGTATCACAAGTCTGAAGACTAATATACATGACTGGGACATGAGCATGTATTTTATAAATACATAAATAACTTATACCAAGTTGAGTTCTCATAGGGCCATGTTTGATAAACATGTTTCCATAAAACAAGCACCCATATACTATCACAAGTGTCTTTATACTTTAACTTCTATGAGATCAAAGAGTTGCATGCATCAAACGCATAAGGGCTTAGCATATGCTAGTCTTTGTGCATTGTCAGTGCCCTCTCTTAAGAATACAATAACTAGGAATGATTTTAGAAACACGGCTTTGATGTATATGAATCTTATCATCATAACTTATTATTAATTTTGAAAGGCCCATTGCGTTTCATAGGCTTCATCCAATTAGTGTTTGCGTAACTATCAATCATGCTACTAACATGAAGGAAAACCTTGAATCACTAACATTAGTGATTAGTTTGCATTATTAACTTATAAATGCCTCATTTAATCTAATTGGCTTTAAGGTATATACTAATAATAAGTGATAAGTGAAAGGTATGTGAACAAGTTTATTTACTTATTGATAGTTTACAAACTTGTTTGTTATGATTTTCTAGTACATTAATTGTTTACTTATTTTATTTTCATGTAGGTTAAAGGGATAAGATAGCAATGTTGTGTTAGTGTAAGCCTTACACGCCAATCATTATGGCTTATAAAGCATTAGTCATTTCATGTAATCAAACATTATATTTATTTAATGTTATAAAGGTATTTCTTTATCCATAAAGTTTAATTGTATAATTGTTATAAATATCCTGTGTAAATAAAACCCATGAAACACATTGGCCTTGCAACGGAGTTATGCAGAGTTGCAATTATGAGATCTTTATGTATCAAAGCTGTGTTTCTAAAAACATTACTGGTCATTATATTTTCAAGATAGAGAATTGACAATACACAAAGATTGGCATGTGTAAGCCTCTATACATAGGAGACATGCAGCTGATCTTAAAAGTTGAAGTATAAAAATACTTAGAGACATCATATGCATGCTTGTTATGGTAAAAAGTTCACTAAACATGACTAATTATGAGAGTTCCATTTGATACTTTACCTAAATGCCTATGAAAATACTCTCATGTGTCAATATAGTTTAAATAATCCTTACACTTATGACACCAGTCATCTTATATAAAGATTCTCATGCTTTGTTTCCATCACAAACGGGTCAACAATAGATAGATGCTTAAGGCAGGGAGGTTTTAGGTATGATATAAATCATATGGTAGATGAATGAGTGGTCTAGAGAGGATTCATCACTATAAGTGATATAAGGAGGCATATGTCACATGTACCTGGCTTATGTTAACTTAAAGTCCTTGGCTAAGGCAATATTTATTATAGAGTTAAAATATAGGGGTTGTATACTAATATGGAATAAGTTAAAAGTAGACATAAACCATTGCTCTTGCTAATTTTGGGATTTATGATAAAATGATATTTATTGCACTGAGACGTTGAAAACTTAAAGGCTTGTCAAAACTATCTTGACACTCCCTATATGTTAGGTGGCCATAATGCATTCCTAAATGATAATCTTGGTTTATAAATATAAAATAGTCTTAATTGGGCTTTTTTATATTTATTGCTAGTATGATAGGGGCAATGGGTCACACATATAAGGTTAATTAGTATAAATTAAATTGAAACTGGGCTAATATGTCTAATAAACTAATGGTTACTTAGACCCAATTTGAATGAGTTCGCATGGGCCAAGGGCAAAATTGTAATTTTTTAAGAATTAAAATTTTAAACCTTAGAAATGTTGCTTTATGATTGTGTCCTATATAGTTGATTTTGCACTTAAAAAAATTGGCTAAAAAAGCTTACTAAACCTAGTTGGTGTTTTACCACTAAAACTCTAAGAACATTACACAATCATTAGTTTCTTGGAAGAAATTATTTTCTTCTTGGCTCTTTGATTGGTGAATCAAGATCTTCTAAGTGCAAGGGAAGGTTTACTAAAATCTAAACTACTAGCATGGCTTTTGGCAATATTGTCTCCTTAGTATTGAAGGTTTTCTAAGTCACTTGTATGGATAACCTTGAGGCTGGATGCTTGGATAGATTTGTTTACAACAATCGAGCTCAGTGTTTTTAATAATTGGGTCATTGAATTGCTAAAAGACTTCTTAAGATTGAGGTATATTTGAATCTTAAATAGATCTTTAGATTTATTGATCTTAAAGATTAATCAAGATTATGCAAAATGATCCTATTTAGAAAGTCTCTGATTATCTTTATTGCTATGTTTCCGCTACCATGTTTATAAGATATTTTATAAATTTTGTAATCTGATTACTTTCTACCTTGAGACATCCTACAAGTGGTATCATGAGCCTCCTTGAATTGATTGATTAATCTTGTGTTTTAGTTCTTACGGATTAAAGATTTTTTTTTGTTTTGATGCTATCTTGATCATTTCTGAATTTAGAAATTAAAGAAAATTGTTTCTTTCTAATTTTTAAATTTCTAGCAAGCTAATTCATATTTATTATTCAATTTTAATTAATTAAAATATGATATTTTTTAATTAAATTGATATTAGAGTGATTAGTTAATAATTTTTTTGGGTAGCCATTGCTGAAATTTTTCCTTATTTTTCCACCTTTAAAGTGTCATGAAAAGTTCATAATACTTTTTGGAAAAATCATATTAAAATCAAAGTTGTAAACCTTTCAATTTTGGGCTAAATGAATGCACAAGTTTGCTTGAAGCTTGCAGCATCTTGTTTTCTTTCTTAGATCTAGGTGCAGCATTAATGGCAGCAAGGAGTTGCCGTAAATTTGCTTTATTTTCAAAGATTTAGTGGGAGGAAGACAATAATGTTTGAATGGGAGTAGGATGGCTAAAATAGCCATGCATGGGATAAAGTCCTAGATGCACTAGGACTTCTCTAAGATTTACGCCAAGCACAGTCTTACTTAAAG
Source organism: Adansonia rubrostipa (assembly GCA_038381775.1). Taxonomy (NCBI): domain Eukaryota; kingdom Viridiplantae; phylum Streptophyta; class Magnoliopsida; order Malvales; family Malvaceae; genus Adansonia; species Adansonia rubrostipa. Next base: position 24,172 of record JBBYHM010093529.1, on the reverse strand, counting down.
TAGGATTCTTCCAATTTTAATTTTCTTGAGGTTTAAAATCTGATGTGGTTGGATTTAATTAAATTAAAAATAAATAAAATGCTAAAAGTTAGCCTGGTTGGTTTAATACACCTCCTTGAGAGGCTAATTCCAATTAAAACTCTTGCATATTATCAAGCACATAATTATCCAATTGTATTATTTTTCTTAAATTATTTAATATATAGATTGGATAATATAATAAGCAAAGAATTAATATTCAATTAATCTAATTAATTAAAAATATATTTAATTTAAATAATTAAACCTATTTAGAATAGGATTTATTTTAATAACGTTGGAATAAATGTTAATGATGTAAGAAAAATGTTTTTCCTAATTAAATTAAATTAAATATGGATCAATTATTTAAGCATAAAAAATTGGTAACTTGAATTTAAAACACGTGTTTACATATTCATAATTGTTGCGGATGTATGGGATGATTATAGACTAGGCCTAATATGATTGTGGATATGTGGTTGATTGTTTATGGATGTTTAAAATTTTTAAATAAGGTCTATGAATGCTACCTTATCTCTATTTTCTCTGAGATTGTAAAATTCCTTTCCAACCTTGATCCCCGCAAATTTGACTCGAGGTTTCTTTATTGTAAATGTAATTAGATTACATAAATGTAAAACGAAGGTTAGTTAGGAAAGATTTTGTAACTCAAGGATAGAGATCGAAGCAAAGGCATTATGAAGCTGTAGAGATTGCAATAAGCTTTTGAAAACTTTCTATGTAATCAACTAGGAATTGACCAAGCAATTGCCTTTGATGGCTTAGGAAAATTGCACTATATAGTAGTCCATAATCATCCAATTAGCATGCATGATAGTAGATTTATTTTATGCAATATTAAAAATGTTATGCATGAAAATATGATGAGACCTTAATTAAAAGATAAGATTAAAAAAATCCCTTATACAATATTAAGTCACATGCTTCGCATGATAAAGACACATTCCATTATTCATAACAATATACCTAAGGTTTGGCCGAAAGAGATTTATTGAGTCACTCAAGGGCCGTTCCACCCAAGCGACATGCGTTATGAGTAATAGGTCTTACTTAACTAATGTTATATGGTTTAGATGTGTCACACTTAACCACATGATGTTACAGGCGATGGTTAGGGAAATGTATATGATGCATTTAGGCAAAAAGTTGCATAACTGATCTAGGATTTACATAGAGATGCAACTGGAAAGCTATGTTACCTACCCAACTAGGCTTGTTGTAATTTGTTGAGTTGCTCAAGGTTGCAACATGTTGAAAAGGATCCTAGCCTACTAGAAATATCTTGAAGAGATTTCTAAATATTAGTAAGGGTTGCTATTTCAAAAAATTAGTGGGCAACAAATAAAGATTTAATATCTTGTCATTATTGGTTTACTACATGAATAAGAAATATATACTCATTTTATAGTAGATTCTTAATAATGGTATTTATATTAACTATATTGTAGGGCATGCTTGATGCCATAAACTCGAAGTGTTTGGACTGGAATATGAAATTGAGAAGTGTTCTTAATAAAAAGAAGGTAGTTAACCTTCACATGATTGAATTGAAGTATTCTATTATTAATACTATTTTTTGGAAAACAAATTATGTAGTTATAAGCCTGATAAAAAATAGTAGAAAATTAGACTCTAATGAGGTAATTCTGAGAATAGACAATGGATCAAACATTGAGGCCACTGCCATCAGAACCTGTACCTTATAATTACCTATAGTCATGACCATGGAACTAAAAGAATGTCTTTGTGTTCTAAGATTTTCTAGAAACATCATTTTAGTTTCACATCTCACTGAGAATGATGAGTTCAAATTTAGGATTAAAGGCAATAATTGCATAATTATCCTAAGTGACATGGTCTATGGATTGACCTTATTGCAAAATGGGATATATATGTTGGATCCAAATATGTCTTTACTTAATATGGATATGAAGAAAGCCAAAAGTAATGACCCAAGTAAAACATAAATGTGGCATTATAGACTTGGTCATATTAATGAGACTTGGATAGCTAAGTTACATAAACAAGGCTATCTATACCCATTTGATTATGAATTGTATGGGACATGTGAATATTGTCTCCTTGGAAAAATGACCAAGACTCCCTTCACAGGTGAAAATGAAAGGGCTACAAAATTATTAGGTCTAATACATTCAGATGTATGTGGACCAATGAATATAAGGGTTAGAGATGGGTATTCTTGCTTCATTACCTTTACCAATGATTATTCAAGGTATGGGCATGCGTACTTAATGAAGTACAAGTTTAAAGCTTTTAAAAAGTTCAAAAAGTATAGGGTTGAAGTAGACAAATAAATTGGCAAGAGTTTTCTAACTTTTAGATCTGATCAAGTGCGAGAATACTTAAGCCAAGAATTCTTGGATCATCTAACTAAGAATGGGATTCTGTCATAATGGACTTTACCTAGAACTCCATAATACAACAAAGTGTCTAAAAGGAGAAACCAAACTTTGTTAGACATGGTTTTTTCAATGATATCTAAAGTTTACCTTTCAATATCATTTTGGGGATATGCCTCAGAAACTACTACTTATCTTTTAAATAAGGTTCTATCCAAATCTGTTAATAAGGCACCATATAAGATATGGAAAAGTAAAAAACCATATTTGTCTTACACAAAAAATTGAGGATGCACCGCCAATGTGAAGTGTGCAGTGACTAATAAGCTCAGAGTAAGATTAATCAACTATAAGTTTGTAGGGTATCCTCAAGAAATTGTTGGATGGTATTTTTATAATCCCAATGAGCAAAATGTGTTTATCTTAAAACATGGACACTTTTTAGGGAAAGAGTTTCTTCTTAAAGGGTCTAGTAATAGTAAAATTGATCTTAAAAAAGTTCAAGAATCACAAATAAACATTCTAATGGAACTTGACCCAATAGTTGAAGCATCAGATGATCAACCTAAAGCTTAAAAGACACAACTACTCCATTGATTTTGTAGAATCAAGTAAGATTTAGAGAGATACAAATTTCTCATGGATCAAGATAGCTTTCCTTATGACACTGAACCTACCAATTTTAAGGAAGCAATGTTTGACATTAATTCTGATAAATAGCTTGAAGCCATAAGATCCATAATGGATGCCATGGAAGTCAACCAAGTATGGACTTTGGTTGATCCACCCAAAAAGATAAAACCCATAAGGTATAAATGGGTCTTTAAGAGAAAAATTGACATAGATGGCAGCATACAGGCCTATAAGGCCAGATTAGTGGCAAAAGGTTACAATCAAGTAGAAGGCATTGATTATAAGGAAAACTTTTCACCAGTTGCCATGGTAAAATACACTCAGATTATGCTTGTTATAAATGGATATCATAATTATGAGATATGGTAGATGGATGTAAAAACTATATTCCTTCATAATAATTTGCAAGAGGAAGTGTACATGATACAACTTGATTGTTTTATGTCCAAATTAAATCCAAATTAGGTTGAAAAAGTCCATAATGGGCTAAAGCAAGCATCACAGAGTTGGAATATTAGATTTAATGAAGCAATTAAAGAATTTGAGTTTGTAAAGAATTTTAATGATCCATGTGTCTACAAAAAGATGAATAGGTAAGTTATTATTTCTTAGTGTTGCATGTTGATGACATATTACTCATAGGAAACAACATGCCAATGCTTTAGGTCACTAAGGTTTGAATGTCCAAACAATTCTCCATGAAAGATTTAGGAGAAATAGCTTACATTCTAGGAATTAAGATCTATAAAGATAGATAAAAAAGGTTGCTTGGCTTATCCCAATTCACTTACATAGGTAACATGCTAAAGAGGATTAGCATGGAAACTTTAAGAGAGAAAACCTACCTATGGTACACGACCTGCATTACTCGAAACAGATGTGTCCTAAAACACTAAATGAAAGGGCACGAATGGATGAAATCCCATATGCCTAGTTATTGGATCTATTATGCATGCTAAGCTATGTACAATAATAGATGTATTATAAGATCTAAGTATCCCAAGTAGATACTAAAGTGACCCAGGTTAAAGTCACCGGATCACTGTGAAGAATATCCTTAAATACTTGTGAAGGATTAAGGATATCTTTCTAGTATACAAAGGGGCTAAACTTCATGTAAGGGGTTATACTAATGCTATCTTCCAACTTGATTGGGATGATAGCAAATCCTAGAGCAATTACCCTTAACGATGCTTCAGTTAATTGAAAAAGTTCCAAGCAAGCTATAATTGTAGACTCAATAATTGAAGTCGAACACATCCCTGCGTGTGAGGCTGTGAAAGAGGCAGTTTGGATTTATTATTGAACTAGGTGCTATTTTGAGCATTGTTGATTTAGTACCACTTTACTATGATAATAATGGAGCCATAGTGTAGGCTAAGGAATTATGATTTCATCCTAAATCCAATCCTGTATTGCAATGGTATCACATCATTAGAGATATTATAGAAAAAACATGACATTAGTATGGAATGAGTACTCACTAAGGAGAGCTTAGCTAATTATTTCACTCAAGTTCTATCCTAGTAGAAACATGATTCTCATATAGAGGGTATGGGACTTAGACATGTAGGCAATTGGCTTTAGTGCTAGTGGAAGATTATTAGTGTAAGCTAATCATTGTGGCTTGTAAAGCATTATCATTTAGTGATTTAATGTAATCAATCATTATATTTATTGAATTTTATAAAGGTATTTCTTTATCCTTAAGATTTAATTATATATTTGTTATAAATATTTTATGTAGATGAAGGCCATGAAACACATTGG
>JBBYHM010093529.1:3196-19267 GCA_038381775.1 Adansonia rubrostipa | reverse complement strand
TCCATATGCATTAAAGCTATGTTTCTAAATGCATTTTTGGTTATCTATTACCAAGATAGGGCATTGACAATGCATAAAGACTAGCATGTGAAAGCCTCCATGCATAGAGTGCATGCAACTGATCTCATACGTTGAAATATACAGATACTTAGGGACATTATATGGGTCCTTATTATCATAACAACTTCACTAAACATGACCTGCTATGGAACTTTATCCATAAGATTTAATTGTATATTTGTTATAAATATTTTATGTAGATGAAGGCCATGAAACACATTGGCTTTTCAAGGGAATTATAAAGAGTTACAATTATGAAATCCCTATGCATTAAAGCTATGTTTCTAAATTCATTTTTGGTTATCTATTACCAAGATAGGGTATTGACAATGCATAAAGACTAGCATGTGAAAGCCTCCATGCATAGAGTGCGTGCAACTGATCTCATACGTTGAAATATAAAGATACTTAGGGACATTATATGGGTCCTTACTATCGTAACAACTTCACTAAACATGACCTGCTATGAGAGTTGCATTTTGTATTTCACTCAAATATCTATGAAAATACTCTAATGTGTTAGTAGTGTAAGTGATCCTTACACTTGTGACAGCAGTTCATCTCATATGAAGAGTGTCATGCTTTGATTCCATCACGAATGGGTCCACAATATATAGATGCTTATGGTAGGGAGGTTTTGGGTATGGCATGAATCATATGCTCGATGAATGAGTGGTTTAGAGAGGAATCATCACCCCAAGTGATATGAAGGGACATATCCCATATGTACCTAGCTCGTGTTAACTCCAAGTCCTTGGCTAAGGTAATATTGATTATGAAGTTAACACATAAGAGTTGCATACTAATATGAAATGAGCTAAAAGTAGACATTAAATAATGCTCTTGCTAATTTTGGGTATATGATGAAAAGATATTTATTACACTGATATACTAAACACTGAAAGGCTTGTCAAAACCATTTTGACATTCCCTGCATGTTGGTGGCCATGATGCATTGCTAGATGTCAATCTTGGTTTATAAATATAAAATATTCTTAATTAAGCTATTTTATATTTATTAGCAATATGATAGGGGCCTAATAGGTCACATATATAAAGGTGATTAGTTGAGATTAAATTGAGACTAGGCTAATATGTCGAATACAAGTGATAATTACTTAAGCCCAATTTGAATAAGTTCACATGGGCTAAGGGCAAAATTGTAATTTTTTAAAAATAAAAATTTAAACCCTAGATATATTGCTTTATGATTGCTATTCCAAATAATTGATTTTGCACTTGAAAAATTGGCCAAAGAAATTTAAACAACCTGGTTGTAATTTTTTCCCTAAAACCCTAAAAAGATTACGCAATCTTTGGTTTCTTGGAAGAAAAATTGTTTTTTTCTTAGCTCTTTATCATTAAATCAAGATCTTTTAAGTGTAAGGGAATGTTTACTAAAATCTAAGCTACTAGCATGGCTCCTAGCAACACAGTCTCTTCATTATTAAAAGTTTTTTGGGTTAGAGGTTGGACGCTTGGACAACTTTGGTTTACGACAACTAGACTTGGTGTTTTTGACAATTGGGTCATGGAATTACTGAAAGACTTCTCAAGATTAAGGCTATGGCTAGATTAAATCATTTTTGATAGAAATGTATTATTCCCTAAACCAACATAGATGGCTAACTTTCTTCCCTTATTGGTTGGCAAGTGGGTGAAAGGTCCAAAGGGTATATAGCCAAGGGTAAGTCAGAAAAAAAAAGTTCCATTTTCCTTTTTATTTACCAATAGAAAATCAAGAAAAATTGGGCACTATGATAAGACATGAAAACACCAGATCCCATTTCAACCTTGATATGTGGAATCGTTTTATGCCATATGTATTGAGATTTGTAGGAAACACGGTAAAAGCACTATAAAGAAAGATAAATTGAAAATAATTATGTAAGTGGGCGTAATATGAAAGAAAATAGGATGGAAAAAAAAGTTGGCTGATACGTTTGTTATTTGAATCTTGAATAGATCTTTAGGTTTCTTGATCTTAAAGATTAGTAAAAATCATGAAAAATGATCTTGTTTAGAGCGCTTCGGATTATCTTTATTGTTATGCGTTCTACTGTGATGTTTATAAGTTTTGTAATTTAATTACTTACTACCTTGAGACTTCCTACATGTTGTTGCCATATGTTAAGCATAGGTTTTCTACTAGACATAACTTTCCAAATTGGAGAAAAAAGTACAGTGATAGTGATCTATTACTTTTGTTATAGGTTTGTTGTAAATTAACAACAAAGGCTAATTTAAAAAAAAATGTAAAACAATTTGTTGTTAGCAAGCATGAGGCTTTTAATGCTACTATTATTAGGGCTAGTGTGGAAGTGAGATAGTATGTCATCAGTAGGATTGTCCTAAATGGGATACTATATTATGTCCTAATATTTGTGGAAATACAAGCAAATAAGGAATTTAGTTCTCACTATCTTGTAAGGTGAATAGTTAAAAGGGTATGAAGTAGTTTTTAATTAAGATAATTTTATGGTTAATCTTGAGTGATAAAAATATAGTTGTAGGAAATGGGAGCTTACTAGTATTACAAGCCCCTAAGAAATATCTGCATATTGTTTAAAAAGGACAACGTTGAAAATTATGTTATCGATGGCTATAAAAAAAGTATATGAAAAGTTATACAATTGTGTCTTGCCTCCAATCTTTAGTGATAAATTTTAGACAAATACAAAATTGGGCTTTTTTGATCCACTACTTTTGTGGAAAATGCTTGGTAAACCAAAGACAAATAGATTGAGGGAAAAGGGTGAAACAAGTAATAAGACAAAATAAGGCTATCAAAAAGAAGAAAGAAGATGAGGTGTCAAAAATTTTTCTAGCTTAAGCACAACCCTAAAAAATATCCAAATAGAAATAAGATAAATGTAAGTTGTTTATATACTTTAATTGGTGATTAAAGTTGTTTTGTTTGATTAGAGAGAAAGTTGTTTAATTGGATCACTTTTTTTTTTTTTTGCAGAGTTCAAATGAACTTGCACAGGATGGTTCATTCCAATGTCAGGCATTAATAGTTAAATTTACATAATCCAAAGCTCTATAAGCATCAAGTTATATTTAAGGTAATGTTGTAGATTTACTGTCCATTATGTAAATAGTATGAAACTACACTAAGGTTGATTTCATGTTTTGGATTGCAAGACCTCGTATATTCATAAAATGAATGTCCATAAAAAGACCTAATAGAACCTATAAGTAGAACGAAAGCAATAGCCTAATAAAACTTGCAAGCAGAACAAAAGTGGTAGCCCTTTAAGAACCTGCAATAGAAATAGTTATACTAGCTACTAGACCTACAACTAGAATACATACTACCCCAAAACAAAACCTACAACCATAAAAAAGTAGCAACACCAACACAAACAATAGCAAGTAGAAAAATGCAGGACAACCACCAAGACAAGCTAAACTAGGGATAAAAGGCAAGGTACAAAAGAGTTATTGAAAAGTTATACTTTGAAGAAACGAAAACATATAATGCAAAGATTGGGGATCTACACAAATAAGAATACTAGATTGAAAATACTAAATGTAAGTTACCACACATGTTAAGTTTTGACTTGTTTCAAATATTTTATTTTCAATTTTAAACAATTGAGCATGTAGCTATATTTGAAGGTGAGTGTTGATTTTTTTCCCATGAAATCATTAAACAGAGATTTGCAAAGTCAAATAAAATCTTTCATTGATAACCTTCACTCAACAAATGTAACCCGTGAGATGACAGAATATTATTGAACTTAACATAATTGTAAGTAATGCTAGTGTAATAGTGTTGTGCCAATCATGTTTCCTTATTTACACCAAATACTTATATATTTATTTTATCAAAAGTTTGATAATATCTTTATTCAATACAAGAACTAAGAAATGAGTTATTGGGGAAAAAAGGAAAATGTTAAATTCTAATGACATACTAGGTAATCAAGAGAGCAAGACTATAATGAAAAATAAATCCAAATCAAACTTGGCAAAATAAAAAAATGTCAAGATTTGAAGGTGGTCTTTATGTGACAAAAATCTTCTTGTATGTAATTGCCTTGTTGATTATCACTTTTAGATGTAATTGGCTTATGGAATTGTTAATGTCAATTTCTAGATGTAATTGCCTTTTAGATGTAACTAAAGGATAATTATTCTTGCCATTTTGGCATTTAATGCACATGGTAGACTCTTTTGTTGCCATTTTGTTACCCACCTAATTCTAATTTGTTGCCTTGATTCGATTCTTAATAAGTTACTCAATATATGCTTATAGATTATTGAGCATATCTAAACATTCATTTATTCACTTAATAATAAAGGTTCAAGTTCAACATAATATATATTACACAAATTTGTTAAAACAAATATACATTAAGCACATAATCCATGAAATAGGATTGTTTTATGTAAACATGCATCAGTTTTACTCTTTGCAACCATTCCTTTACATGCTTTTAGTTTCTCTTTCTAAGTTGTTACCCTTTTCATCAACCTTTAAAATTCATCATTATAGTTAGTTTTTCTTCAGTTTAGTGTTTTGAATCCTCAGGTTCCTATTTTTAATCAATAAGATATTTTTCTTGAATTATCAATTCATCTAACACATGTCTGTAGTTAACCACTAATGTTTGCCCATCATCATTTGTTTTAACCTAGCGAAAAAGGTCATAGTCATCACTCTGCAACAAATATGCTAATTTCAAAAACCAATTTTTTTCGCCAATAACTATAATTTCACCACCACATTAAACCAAATATGTAATTTTGCTTCACCATTTATCCTAAATGAAATACCCAATTTTGCTTCACCAAATACCCAAAAAAATACTAATTTTGCTTTCCAGTTACCTATAAATAAAATACCTAATTTTGCATTAACATCCATAATTCAAAAATAATATTCCAATCCAATGAAAAAAAATAAATAAATAAGCTTACAAATTATATGGATTCCTCTTTGAATTTTGTATAGCTATTCAAGTTTTGCCTTTGTTCCAAAGGGTGCTGGAGCTACATATTGGAGCCTTCAAACCACAATAAACTAATTTGTTAATTTTGAGCTAAAGGTAAACTTTATGATTAAGAAGATGACCTAAGAAATTGCTTTTGTTTTTATGGAAATTGATTAATGTAATTAACCATGAAAGCATTTTTTTTGTTTTAGAGATGGGTTTTTAGAGGTTAGTCGAGGGTTTTGCAATTAGTTTTCAAAGTTTTTTCTTATTTCTTTTTTTGGTCGAGGGTTTTGTTCATAATACTATTGAACAATGTGTTTTAATATGAAATGGAAAATTTTTAAAAAATGTTAAAAACAAAGCAAATTTTATTGGGTGGAAATAAAATGTTAAAAATAAATTAATTAGGGCTAATTAAATGACCTAGCAAATACAACAATAAAGCTAACGTTGGCTTTTTAATAAACTCGGCTTAACATTATTGGCTAGAAATTGCTTACCATTATTTTTTATAATGGAGTTAGTAATTGAGGTTAGATCTTTAATGGAATCATACTCTAAGTTACTTATTTAGGCAAATTTTTTGTTAAAAAACTTAATTAAAAGAAGTAATGTAGTTTAAGGACATTTGTGTTTAACCCTTTTCTTTAACTACTAAATAATAAGCAACCAACATTAGGGCAATCACTAGATGGTTCCTTCTACAATAACCATATTGTCCATAGAACTCTTTAAAACCTTATATCTTAGCCATCATAGTTAATTTTGACAACTAAAAAACCTTTTCAAGTAAACTCGAATATGTTTAAAAGATTAACAACAAATAGATATATCAAAACTCTTGAAACATTTTTCACACCACTTAAATTAAAATTAATATTTTCCTTCAAACTTGGTTTTGAGAGTTTAGTGTTATGGATATGAATGCAATTTCCTTTGGTTTACAAATTCCCTTAACCACATCAACTTGAGAAAATTTATTTTTAGAGGAACCTTAAAGTTAGGACACAGTTGTCTACTGTTGGTAGACCTACCATTTTGGACTTTCATCTTTTGTTCTTGATAAACTTTTTGCTTTGTGAAATCTGAATTTAAAACTTCTAATCTAAATTTAATTCAAAGATAGTATCCACATTATCAATGTTCGTAAACTTGGTAAAACCATACCTTTGCTTACAATATTTTTTGGCAAGAACAAAACATTAATAATATCACCATAACATTTGATAATTTCTAAAAATAACCACTTTCTAGCTATAGACACTTAATTTTGTCCAAATCATTTATTTGACTTTACCTAATTTTCATAAGTTAATTAATATTTTCTTATTTTGGATCTTTTCTAATAAAGTATTAATGAGTAAGAGGTCTAACCTAAGTCTCAAGATGATTCAAAAAAAATTAAATTGATAAGAAAAGGTGTTTGGGCTTAGTTAACTAATTTAAAGCAAAGTGTCAGGTTGGAAAACCTAAATCCAGGTCTCGAAAATTTGATTATGGTAAAAGTTGGTTAGTTTGTGCCTTTGAGAAAAATAGAATAGTTATTGAAGACATTTGGGGTGACAAGAGGCTTAATTTAAAAGTAAAAAAAAAATCAATAGAAAACAAAAGTCAACTATAGGTAAAGTAAAGTCAATTATATAACAAACAGGTTGACTTTTAAATTGCTAGAATTTTAGATCTTAGATTTCAAAATTGATTACACCAATATTAGATTGAGCATGAGAAATTGGTTAAGAAAGTGCAATCAAGTTTGAGTTTTGAGGAGACCTTAGAGATTGAATTTTTGAGAGCTTAACTCGAGATATTCAAGATAAAAAAATTTGAATTTCTCAAAGGAATATCATTAGGGTCTATTTTAGCTACAAAAAGGAACATATAATCGCATTTTAAAGGTTTATATCAAGATAAGTTGGACAAAAATAAAAAAAAATGTACAAATCTAGCATGAATTTCATTATATAGTCAATTATACTCCAACACAAAACAAAAGGCAAGAAGGTTTTTTCACAAGTGGTTGTTAGAGTTGATTAATTCCTTGATATTTATGTCCAAAATCACCTAAAGATGATTAGTGATTTATTGAGGACCAACTTAATCTATAAATAGACAAAAGTGGCATTATCTATAAAAAATTAAAAATTCTTAGATTTTTTTTCCATCCAAACCTTCTAAATTCTTCAATGAAAGTTATGATATTGCTAGGTGTAATTTCTTATTTAATCCTTAGTAATTTCATATTTTAGCTTACTTTGTTGCTTGATTCATGTTTCTTTGATTATGATTTTGTATGATTTCCAATATGGCAATGAGCACCCATGCTTAAGTTCTATTTTTTATTATCAGCTCATGATTGCTTGATTTATAAAGATGATTTATTGGATTTAATCTTAGATTTCATGATTTTCTAATTGATCAAGGCTAGACCTAGCTCATCTAGCATTAACCAAGCTTAAATGGGGTATATCATAATTTGCCAAGCTAGGTTTCATGATTTAATGATTCAACCATGGTATATCTAAGTTCTCTTATATGATTTCTATGAATTTTCACTCAATGCATGCTTAAATCTAAGGTTTGGCTAATCTTTTGTTTGAATCTGGCATGAAAATCTTGATATATGTTCAATCAAGCCTAGACCCATAAGGTTTTGCACTCGATCAAGCATCATTTGGTGCAATATCTTGCATTTCTACTATCTTTGAACTAGAATGGTCAGGTAAGCTGAATTTTGATTGAATCATGATGAAATGTGAGCTGGAAATGCTAAATCTAGGTTCGACTAAGTGTATGCAGTGTGGATGTCGCATAAGTTCATGATTTAGCATAATTTCATGCATATTGATCTTGATTTGTGACAAATTAATGTTAATATAAGCTTAGATCATGATAGGTTATGTTTGGCCATGGATTAGCATGCTATATCTTGTGTTTCTCTTTTGTTTTGTTGATTGCTATTAGCTTAATATGTGTTCATGAAAATGTTTATGTGATGATGCTAGAAAATTAGTTTTATAAAAAAATCTTTGAGTATTAAGTGTTAGCTTGTTCAACCAATGGATCAGTTCAAATTGAGTTTTTAATATGATTCCTTATGGAATTCTTAGAGATATTAAGTCACAAATTTGCTTAGATTCAAGATAGTATGAAACTACAAATAAAAAGTTTTTCAAAGTTATGTTTAAGTTGATTTCAAATTTTAATTGTCAACACTAATGAAGTTTAGGAATAGTGTTTTTAAGTCTTGTAAAGATGTTTAGTTGCCATTTCCAACATAAATAAGAGGCATTGAAATGTCTCAAAAGTGTATAGAATAAACTTCCAAAGGAGTAAGTGAGAAGCTAATCAAAAAGTGAAACATTCAAATGTCTCATACGTATTCTTTTGGTTTAATGTTTCTTAGCTTTTGTGTAGAGTTTTATTCTGATTTTTAGTGTGCAACTTAATGTTTCATGTTCGACTACTTTGGTGCCTTGTTTTGGGATGTTCGAATGTTCAAAAATTAGCTTCGAGGTTTAGGTATAATTCATGGAGTTGACATTGTTCATTCTTGAGTTTTTGTTACTATCCAATGTAATCAAGTTTTGGTCAAAATACTTTATCCATGAAAATAATTTTCTAGAATTTTTATGGTATTTTTTGTATAGACCCACTTGAATAAGCTTAACTATGAGTTATTATAAGCTCCATTTAGAGTTCAAATAAGCAAGGAATAAATTTTCTTTCATGCATTGTTTGGGTCCTCTAAATTAGGTGCCTAAAACTTAAAGCGTCCTATTTTAGACCAAATAAAGGATTTTCTTTGATTTCGTGATTTTTTTTGCTTGATATATATTAAATAAACATTCCAATGACATGTGGCATGTCCGATTTCGAGTTTGTTTTAGTTGATTATGATTTTTTCTTTATAAATTATTAAAAAAACTCTATCTATTGCACTAGCTGTGATTAAAAAAATGTTTTCACATATAAAATTATTTTTTATGCATTTTCACTATTTTTATTTAAAACCTTCTTTTAATACCTTTCCAATGATTTTTTGTTTGCAACGTTTTGAGTTTGATTGAGTTGAAAAAATTTAGGAAGTTATGAAGGTCAAAGTTGTTCCTTGTTTGTGGGAAAGGTGTTAATTCTCGAATTTTATCTTGATACTTTTTAAGATATTAAATTACCTCGAAACAAGTTCTTGAAGTGTCATCTTAGGAGTCTAAAGGTCTTTGGATGTTAAGATGTAGGTTCCTAAAACCTCATTTCAAAGTTCTCAATTTAGTAAAATTTGATTCAAGCTTTCTTTTTAAAGGTTCTTTGATTCAATTTCATCTTTTTACCTTTTTTTCATAAAATGTCCTATTTTGTAATAAATGTCTTATTTTGTAATAAATGTCCTATTTTGTAATAAATGATTGATTCTTACAAGATTTACAATTATTTTGGTTTTTCAACAATTTTTCTAAAATTTTATCCCAAAATGGGACTCTTTCATATTTTTCAAACTTTTTTCTTACAAAGCATTTTGCTTTGAATCATGTTGTGAATTTAAGCTAGTCTCAAACTGTAATTGGTTGCTTTTCAAAGTATTTGATATTGGTCACGAGATGCATTTCGAGTTAGTTCCATTTTTTTTTGTTTTTTTTAAATCAATGCAATATTTTTTAAGTTAAGACATTTTTCCAAATCTTTTGCAATTTCAGTGAAGAAGATGTGGGAATTTGTCTCTAATTTGAAATATCCTTTTCATACATAAAATTCAAAAAATGTTTTACATAAAAAATTCTATGGTTCATCGAACTTCGTAGGGTTTAAAAAATTTTTAGAAAAATCTAGTTTGTCCATTTTAAAAATTTTGTTATAAATACTTTTATAGGGATTTTGGTTGAATATTGAAAATTAAAATTAAGGAAATCAAATTCAGATAACATGTGATTAGTTGGTGTAAGCACCTAATTTCGTCCGAGTCTTTTTTTCAATAATCCTAGATATCCTAAATCGAGAACTTAACGGCCATCCTCATTGGGACCAATATTTTTCAGACGAACAAGACATTTTTAAGACCTTTTTAGTCATAATTTGAATAGCCATAAGTTCACTTGATAGAAAAAGTCATATTTTGATCTCTAATTTTGAATACACAAGATGAATATTTAAGAAAAAAATTATTTTTAACATTTACTTGTTAAAATTTTGAAAATCCATTTTCACAAATGCTGTCACGATCAAATTTCTCACTTTTAGAAATTTTTCAAGAATTTTTCATTAAAACTGGGAAGTTCACAGTCATATATTTTCACCAATACTTATGTGGTATTTATGTCAATATGCATTCCAAAAAAATCAAAAATCAAAAACAAAAAATATATCCAAGGAAAAATTTGTATTGATATTTTTCAAGTTGTCAATTTTTGTAATTAATTTTGAATTTTTCATAATATAGCGAGCATCATGCTCTTGAAATTTTCCTTATAAAAGTATTTTGAATTTTGAATTTTTATCTTACCATTTTTGTAAATCAATATTTTGGGATAATATATTATTTAATTCATTTCATATAAGTTCTAATGTATTCTTTGAAATTTCTCAGTTTCAAAATACGAGCTTTCCTTTATCCGTAAAATTTTCAGAAGAATTCTCTCGAGTTTTGAACATCAAATTTCTTTAAGTATTTCCATTTAACAACTATCAAATTAGTTTTATAAAATTCATTTTATCTTATGAGTTTTGCATTTTATTGTTATTTTTATTGTTCTCAAGATGCGGAGTTTTCTACTCTATAAATTTTTTTTAGGAGAAATTTTTGAGTTTAAGATTTTTAAAACTCATTAAATATTTTTATTAAAATTATATTAAATAAGTTTTTAAAAAATTTAATTTATTTTTTTGAGTTTTGAATTTTTTTAACTGACAATTTTCTTTTATAAAGGTTTTCTCATAAACTTTTACGAGTTTTGAATTTTAATTTTTTTGTCCTTGCACAAAAGAATTCTAAAAAATTTTCTTGTATAATTCAATGCTTGAAATTTTTATAAGAAAATTTTTTATTAATTTTATTAATTTTATTTTGTGTAAAATTTCTTTAATGGGCCTAAAACTTTCAAATTTTATAAATAGGTTAAATAAGCCCAATAATTTCTCAACAAGCCCAATGACCTTACCAAGCCCAATTTTTTAATTTTTCGCCAATCCCATTTTATTCTTTAAAAGGCTACCAAGCCCATCTTAATTCCAATTTTCTAACAAAGCCCACTAATCTTTTTCTTTCTAATTTTATATCAATTATTAAAATTTTTTATTTATTTTTTACGAAATTTGAAATTTCCTTATGATTAAATTCTTAATTGGATTTATCACGTGAATTTGTTTATTTGAACTTTAATTTGTTATTATTTTTAATATAACTTTCAATTAGGATTTTCTTGCAATTTGATTGCATTAATTTCTTTACTTCCAATAGTATTTTTTCCTTGTAAATTTTTAATTTTATTTGCTTTTCCATAATTTATTCTAATTTGCTAATTTGGTTACATGAAATCTAGCTTGGTTGGAATTAAATTCTTTTCCAATTGTTTTCGTTTTATTCCAACTAATTCCATCAAAATTAACCAAAATGACGCATGATCATCATTCTACCTAAAAGAGCATAATTATGACAACAGAGACGGTTACTTGTAAGAAAAGATGAAAAGGGTATAGGCTTATGACACAACATTTATTATTTTCAACCAAACAAGTAAACTTAACATAAAAAAATAAAGAAAAAAATTAAAAAAACATGAAAAATGACATGGAATTTTGGCCAAGGGAGATTTTCATCCTCTTTGGCCAAATCATGCTCCCTTATAAATGTGGGAGGATGTTTTCTTTAAGTTTTTAGAGTTTTTGGAAGCAAAAAAAGAAGAAAAAAAGAAAATGCTTGAGAAAAAAATTAAAGTTTATCTTCAATATAATCTTGGAAGATTTATTTACTTTATGCATTTTTCTTCCTTTTGGAGAGCCAAAATATGCTTAAGTTCATGTTGAAAGACTAAGCATTATGGCCACCAACTATTTTCCTTGATTTTATTTTTTCTCTTTTTCTTTTCCTTCCTTCTTATTAGTAAACCATCTTTCTTCATGAATCATGTGTATATGTATATGATATTCGTTTTGGTATTGTGTTTGTCATATATATTCAAATGTATTTTTTAGTGTTTAATTTTTTAATTTTACCATATAATGGTGCTAATTTGTATTAAATAAAATTTGAATATGTGATTATCGAGTAAAAAAATTAATTGGAAGATTGTTCAGGTGTTAGCCGAAATTCATGCTTGTACATATGTTTTTTATGGTCATTTTGTAAATATAAAAAGTTCAGGGGCTAATTTGTAAAAAAATAATAAATTATAAAAAATGTATAAAAAAATTTTTTTAGACCTATATGCTTGGCCAAAGCATACTTGCATCCTTAGGAGTGTATTTTATGCATTTATCAAGTTACAATACATTTTTTTAGTTTTGAGGTCTTTTTGTAATTTTAAAAAGTTTTGTGTAAATATTAAAAAATTTATTCTAGGGCCAAAAATAAGTGATTGAATCTTGCTTGTGATTTATTATGTGACTTTTGTGATTATTTTGATTTATTGGAATCTGAATTTTACATTTTAATCACGTAGGGGCCAATTTGTAATTTTAGAAAAGTTGAGGGACTAGTTTACAAATAATAGAAAGTTTTTGTTTTATGGTCAAAGGATTTTACCGAAAGCTTCACGGATAACTTGGAAACTGATTTTGGGTATTTCATATCATGTTTTCGGTATTTTTCACACTTTAGGGGGCATTTTGTAATTTTGTAAAGTTTAGGGGCTAGTTTGCAAATAATGGAAAATTTTGTTTTCTGGTCAAATGCGTTTGACCGAACCTTCATATGGATGTTCTTCATGATTTACATGCTGATTTTTACTTGATTAATTATATCTTGTGATGATTTAGGTTTTTTCTTTTATTAAGGTACCTAAGTGTAAAATCGAAAAAGTTGAGGGACCTTTAGGAAAATCTAGCATTTTTAGGACAAAATGGTTATCTCTAGCATGAAATCATCCACTTAGATTATTTTAAATATTTTATAGCATTAATTGGTCATCCAATGAGGTGCTAAAAATATTAAAACCTTTCGTATTCTTTTAATACTCCGTTAATGTACGAAATGTAATTTTTGAAAAATTAGGGACTTAATGATATTTTTGCATGTTAAGTTATTTTAAAATTTAAATTTCTCATTTAGGGTGTTTTGGGTAAAAAATAGATCTCTTTTAGCATTTTAAACGAGTTTAAGACTATTATTTAATTTTAGGAAATTTAGGGATCCATTAGCAATTTTTGTACTTTAAGCCATTTTTGTAATCTAAATTACTCATTTAGAGGAAAAATCATCATTACTTGTCTTTTCAAGTCCTTTAGGGGTACCGGGCTACTTTTATGTCGAAGGTATACCCCAAGAGCATTTTTATAATTTTTTATCGGATGCTTTTGTGCAAAGGTGAATGTTTAGGATTCATTTAGCTGTCTAAGGCCATTTTAGTGTCCATTAGGGGTACTGGGATACTTTTACGTCGAAGGTATACCTTAAGGGTATTTTTGTAATTTTTTTCACCGAGATGCTTTTATGCCAAAGGCAAATGTTTAGGATTCATTTAGCCTTCTAAGGTCATTTTCGTATCCTTTAGGATTACCAGGATAATTTTATGTCGAAGGTATACCCCAAGGGCATTTTCATAATTTTTTTACCGAGATGCTTTTATGCCAAAAGTGAATGTTTAGGATTCATTTAGCCTTCTAAGGTAATTTTAGTGTCCATTAAGGGTACCAGGATATTTTCATGTCGAAGGTATACCCAAGGGCATTTTCATAATTTTTCTCACCGGGATGCTTTTATGCCAAAGGTGAATGTTTAGGATTTATTTGGCCTTCTAAGGTCATTTTAGTGTCCATTAGGGGTACTGGGATACTTTCATGTTTAAGGTATACACAGAGGCATTTTTGTAATTTTTCACACCGGGATGCTTTTATGCCAAAGGTGAATGTTTAGGATTCGTTTAGCCTTCTAAGGTCATCTTAATGTCCATTAGGGGTACTAAGATACTTTCAAGTCGAAGGTATACTTTAGGGGTATTTTTGTAATTTTACTTCCCAAGATGCTTTTTTACCAAAGGTGAATGTTTTGGATTCATTTAGCCTTTTAAGGTCTTTCTAGTGTCCATTAAGGGCATCAAGATACTTTCACGTCTAAGGTATATCCTATGGGCATTTTAGTAATTTCACTAAAACTAAGTCCTATGTAATTACAAGGATATTTTCGTGTCTAAGGAATATATTAGGAATAGGTTCGTCATTTTAGATCGTTATCAAATTTTAGGAAGTTTTATAAATACTTTTAATAAAATATAAAATTTTCTTTTTAGAAAGTTAAGGTAGTGTCTCTAAGTTAAAATAATACATAGAATTTCTCCCAAAATGAGAGATGTTATATGGATTATTTTAATATCGAGATATCTTTTTCAAAATGAAAATTAGGATTTTTTAAATTTTGAAAAAAATAATAATAAAACCTTTGGCATTCCTCTAGCCTTCCACCAGGGTGCAAAAGATATTTTTAACTTTAAAACCTTTTGTGTTCCTATGGTTTTCCGTTGGGATACAAAAGAAAATGATAAAAAGCTTTCATGTTCCACTAGTTCCTCGATCGAATGCGTAAGAGATTTTGATTTTTTATTAAAACTCTAAAAAACCAGATTTTCCTAACACGAATAATCAATTTGCATTATAAATTATTATTTCAAGAATTTATAATTAAATGCCATATGTTGAAACTGAATAAAAATTAAGATTCAACTTAACATGTTATTAATAAGGTACCGATTTTTGGGCATCACGAGAGGGTCGATCCTTACTTGTGATTGTAACTGACTTTCAAGCCTTTTTATATGATCTCTACTCGCAAGCCTCGAAATTAGTATATCCTGGGGTTTTGTAACCCTCAAAATACAAACTCTGATAGGTGACTAACCTCACCTAGCCCAAATAGATTGGTGGTGACTCCTAATAAATAGTCTTTTCGTAATGACTACCTAGGGATAAGTCGAGTGAGCGACTTATCTCAACCACCCAGTCCCCAAAATAAAAAAATGTCGACAATGATATGGCCTATAAAAATAAAGAATATACAATAATGATAAATTTAACAAATATAGGAGCGAAGGCCATTTAAGTCGGGCTTGGTCAAGAATCGTATCTGGGACACATTGCGATAATTGGTACAGATTTTCAAGCTTCATGAAGGGGAACAAATCCTTTTCAAGCATAATAGACTCTCGAACCCAAATCTTTTTTTTCTTTAAATTGAAACTTAAATCATAAAAATCAATCATTTTTAAAAATGGTTTTCAAAACTCTAATGGGATCGGTTTTAATAGGTGTGCAATCACAACTAGCCCAAAAAGATTGGTAGTGACTCCTTTTTAGTTCCAATCATCTTGTAGTGTCTTTACGGAATGATTGAACAAACAATTTGTTTCGACAGTTGGGGCCTATTCCAAACATAAGATTTTTCCTATTTTGATATATCAAAATTTGCAGCTGAGTATGTCATGAAGCTGACATTTCTTAAAATTTTGTGAGATAGATATTAACAATAACACATTTTTTATACCTAAGTGCATAAAGCTCGAAGCCCAAGGAGAAATACATGCTTCATAAACCTAGTTGACCAAAGCCATGATCTAGTCTATCTCAAATAGTGACACCATCTGTACCTGGTGGGGACCACTGGATGTTCATGGACCATATAAAACCCACTGCACGCCCATTACGCCTAGAATGTATGCGGCTAGGTCGCACGTCTTTCACTCTAGATTGTACATGGTTAGACAACCAGGCAAAGTGCATAGTAGTGGGTAGCATTAAGTCACGCATATAGATAGGTATTTAAAGATCATGAGGTATTTTTAAAACCTTAAGCTGACTATTCATTGTCTACTTACTTACTATTTGGCTTTATTACCTCCTATCTCAAACCTTTAACTGACTTAAGCAC
>JBBYHM010093205.1:0-42364 GCA_038381775.1 Adansonia rubrostipa | reverse complement strand
CCTTGGTTGAGACATGTTATGAATATTTTGTTCTGATGTTCTTAAATTCTTTATTTCCTTACATTTGTCTCCTATATGTTCTGTTAACTTATTTTCCATTTGTTTATGTTTTGGTGCTTGCATTATCTCATCATAACTATCATGACTATCATCATTTTGGGACAATTGTTCTGGTTTGGTGTCAAGCAAGGGGCATTATTTATGGAGCAATAGCTTATCTCCACTATGGAGTCCTTTAAAAATGTCAAAACATGGTCAGAAGGTTGCCAACATCAAGACAAGGACATCTAAAAGCCCGACTATACCTTAGAAATCATGAAGAGGTCAAGATCGATTTTCATTAGAATGATTGTCTAGAATTGAAGCATATTTGGGACAGTTGGGATAACAATGAGAAAGAAGCCTTCACTAAAAAGTAAAGGGATATAGCTTTTTTACTTCAAGTTCAGTTGGATGATGGTTTGTTGCGAGCAGCGACATAGTTTTGGAATCCAGCCTGCCAAAATTTCACCTTCAATCAACAAGATTTAGTCCCTACCATTAATGAATACACAACTCTACTCAACATAGAAAGGACTGAGTCTGACCAGATTTACTATAAAGCATTATCGCCTCTTCTGTTCAAGAAAAGGTTAAGGCAAATTTGGAGCCGTAGAAGCAAGGTTGACAGTCACGTTAAAGTAAAAGGGAGCAGTGACGTATCTCTTGGGCCAACTTGAAAGAGGCCATGGTAAATCTTTCTGACCAAAAGAAAGTTCAAGATGTCTACGCTCTGGCAATCTATGGGCTTGTCATATTCCCGAAGACTTTAGGTTATGCTAAGGTACAGTCATAGATTTTTTTCTCGCCTATGTTGCGACACCAACCCTGCTTCTGCCATTATCGCTGAAACCATTCATGCCCTCAGCTTTTGTAAAAGAATAGGAACATGAAGGTTTATTGGGTGTGCCCCATTGCTCCAGATATAGCTCTTAGGTCATCTCTATGTTAGGGAGGAAAAAACTAGGCGAAATTTCTTCTTTAAGTTCAGTCCTCTTTCCATAGTATTAAAGGAAGAATGTCAGCAAGATAAGATAGAAAAGCATTGGGTTGAGGAATTACGAAATGTCAAGGAGGAAAAAATCATGTGGAGAGCCCTATGGGTGTTCCCTCAGTCAATTATGTATAGATATGGAGACTAGTGTACCACTCCTGGGATTATAGGGAAATACCAGTTATACTCTTCTATTGGTATTGCGTCAACTCTAGTGCCAGCAATTCATCCCATTCTTTGTAGACTTGGGACATTGGGATTTTGAATATGGAGAGCCCAATTATAAAGCAAAAGTCCAGTTAGCTTTCCAAGCTTGGAAGAAGGTCCATTGTACGAAAGGATACTGGAGAGAAAGTCCCACCGGTCCTGGATATGAATAATAGAGACTCCACCGTATCAACAATCTATTCCACCACCTAACTTTGGGATACTGCAAATCCCAATAGAGGAACCACCTTCTGAGATCAAGCTACTTAGGAGGGAGTTCGAGCGTGAAAAGGCATCCTTTGCCATAGAAATCTTTCAACTTAAAAAAGAAAAAGGCCAGCTAGAGATAGATATCTATCTTAGGATCGATGAAATGGATCGAGTCATTAAAGAAAGGGATTGCTTCAAAGATGACCTCGAAAGCCTAACCAAGGATTATATGACACTTTGAAAAGCTAACAAGTCCCAATGTATTGGCAAGACATCAGTAGAATGGGAAGTGAAAGTTGCCACTCTCAATCGTGAGCTAAGTTAGCAAAAGGAGGAAGTCAAAACCAGCAAAGCAAAGTTCATAAGGGCATGTGCTCTTGCTTCCACCTACCAATGAAGGAATCAATGATTCCAGGCCCAAATGTGAGATGTGAGAGCCACCAGGGTTGAAAATGAAGTCCTCATTCATAGAATTTAAGAGTTAGAATAGTCTCTCTAGGTTCATTAAGGTCATATCAATGAACTAACAAGGGCTTCGAAGCAACGTGAATTAGAACAGCAAGCAACAATCAACCAAGGATGTCTGAGTTACCAAACGCAACATCAACACTTCACTGAACAAGTTTGGAAGGCTCAACAAGAGACGAGCAACAGGATTGAAGTAGCTCGATCTATAAGGCGAGACATCGTGCCTGTTAAAGATCATGAGCAATAACTTTTGGGTTTTCTTGATTATGTGATTACATAGTGTAATGACATTAGATACTTTCAAATGTAATCATGTCATAAAAGAAAAACCCTTTTGTGACTCTATGAATGATGTTATTGATGAAGTTGTTCCAATAATCAATTGTCTCCAATGCATATGCACATTTAATTTCACCATTTTTCATTACACTTGCATCAATCATTCATTATCTTAGCTCGTCATTGCATCATAAATGCTCATCATAAATACATTTTTAAATAAGTCTAATACGGGAATTGGGCCATAAATGTGAAAAGGATTTCAAGATCAATCAGGAATATAGAACCTTACACCATGCACTGCTATAACACATGATGCCCTAAGCAAATCATAGAAAGTGATCATGAGGCTTGTATTGAGCAACTTGAACTAATGGTTAAGGAATCATAAGACCAAATGCTTCATCAGCAATACGAAATGCAAAATGAAATTGCAAAACTTATAGAACTAATGATTGCCTTTATGAAAGAAAAAGGGTAAGCCAGCACTACTGAAATAAGGAATGATCTTCCCAAAGCCAAAAGTCCCCCTGCCAATAATCCAGAACCCATCCAAGGGGAAACTAGACAAGAACAATGGCCTGCTCCTACACTTGTCGCTCAGGCTTTGCCAGTTATCTACCTAAATCCTATTGCAGTAGCTAATTCATTCCCGGCACTCAAGTGGTGAATGCAAGAGTCTCATCGATAGATTCGATAACCTTTGACCATAAGAAACTAGAGAAAATAGAAGGTCAAAAGTCCACCATAACTGTAGAAAATGTGAACAAATTCCAGGTACTGGAAAAATGCCTTCAAGCTATCGAAGGGAATGACAAGTTTGGAGCTCTTGACTCACAATTGTTGTCTTTGGTGTACAACCTTGTCATTCCCCCAAAGTTCAAAGTCTTAGAGTTTGGGAAGTTTAATGGAACCACTGACTCCTTTATCTATGTCTTGATCTATCTGTGAAAGATGGCTGGGTATGAGAAAGATGAAAAGCTCCTTATCGATTGCTTTCAGCATAGCCTCACTAGGGTAGCATCTTAATGGTATATCGAGCTAGACAATGTGAAAATCCAATCATGGGCCAACTTGGCTAAGGCCTTTCTAAATAAATACCATCACATGTTGAATTGGGTGCTGGATTAACTTTCCCTGATGAATTTTGAAAAGAGATCCACTGAAAGTTTCAGGCAATATGCCTAAAGGTGGAGAGAAGATGCAGCCCTAGTCCAGCCTCCCTTCATAAAAAAAAGATGACAGTCATTTTCATTCACACCTTACGTGCTTCTTATTACAAGAAGCTCGTAGGGAATGCCACAAAAAAATTTGCAAATTGAGTTCTCTTCGAAAAAATGATCGATGCGGCCATTAAGAGTGGTAGAATATCTGCCGGGAAAATAGTTGGATTGAGTAAGAAGCCCATTGTTGGTAAGAAAAAAGAAAGAGAGGCCAATGCCATAAATTACGCTGGCTCATCTCAACCAAGATAGCGTCAAGCATCTAACCCTCTCTACTTAAGCACGCCACATTCTCACCCCATCACAATATCCCTGGAGCCAATTTATGCCAGAACCTATAACCCATCATTTTCGATCCCATCAAACCTACCACAAAGCTACTCTCCTTAAGTCCACCAAAATACCCATCAAACAACCAATAATACACTTAGCAATCGAGGTCCGAATCAACAAAGGCAATATTTTGATCCTATCCCTATGACCTATAAGGAGCTCTACTAAACTTTGCTCCAAAATCACTTAATGGCTCCAATCTATGTCCTAGAAATGAAGCCACCATACCCATAATGGTACAACCCTAATGCCCACTATGAATACCATGCTAGGGCCACAAGGCATGAAATCAAGAACTGCATATCTTTCAAGCAAAATGTGCAAAATCTGATTAACTTAAAAGTTTTGCAGTTCAAAACGAGGCAGGGACCAAATGTTATTATCGATCCTTTACCAAACCACATAGAGCCAGCTACAAACATGATCGACATTAAGAACAAATATGAAGTCAAGGCAGGCATAGAGGATGTAAAGATACCAGTGTTCTTGGTTTGGTAGGCATTGATTCAAGTTGGGTTGCTTAACGCAATAGAAAAATTGGAAGACAATCCTGACAACTTCTATGACTTCTATATAGTTATAGGTCATACCCTACAAACATGCAAGGAGTTTCGGTCCACGGTTCAAAGAATGATGAATGAAGGCCAGATAGAATTATATCAGGAAACCATGCTTGCTACTGAATCTATCAACATGATAGGGGATGAAACCACGCAACCACCTTATGATAGAAATCAACCCCTTATTCTTTATGGTAAGTCAAGTCCCAAGGTCAACTTTTCGATACCTGCACAAAGTTAGTTGTGGAGGTACCTAAACCTTTCCTGTATAAGAGCAACAAAGCTGTCCAATGAAAATACGAGAATCAAATAGTGATGATCGAAAAACTAAGCTCCGTAACTGTTGCAATGAAACTGTCAGAAGTTAGTCACCTAACCATAACAGTAGGTGTTACACTCCCCTAGCTCAAGAAAAATAGAAGGTTGATGTATCTCCAAGCGCCAGTACCACTTAGGCCCAAGCAAAGAATTTTGAGCCGGAGAAAGTTAAGGAAGCAATTAGTGAAAGAAAAGCCATAGAGTTTCTCAAGTTCATCAAGCACAATGAATACTGCATTGGGGACCAGTTAAGCAAACAACCTGCAAAGATCTCTATGCTATCTTTGCTTCTTAGTTCAGAGGTTCATTGAAATGCATTACTGAAGGTGTTAAACGAAGCATATGTGGCACCGATATCTCTATGGATAAAATGGATCGGTTAGTGAATAACATCATAGCCAATAATTATATCTCCTTCACTGATGATGAGATCCCACCTAGATGCAGAGGCAGTTATGAAGCTCTGCATATCACTACCCATTGCAAGGGACGTATTTTGCCTGAAGTACTTCTAGATAATGGATCAGCCCTTAATGTCATGTCTATGACTACATTAAGCAAACTCCTTGTCAATCAGTCTAATAGTAAGTGTAGCCACACCATAGTTTGAGTTTTTAATGGAACATGTCACGGAGTAATTAAAAATATCACTATCCAGCTTCAGATAGGCCTATGTACGTATGAAGTAGACTTTTAAGTTATGGATATCAATCCTTCTTATAGCTGCCTATTAGGAAGGCCATGGCTACACTCCACTGAACTTGTCCTAGCCTTTCTCGATCAGAAGCTAAAATTTGTGATACATGACAAAGTAGTCACCATCGAAGCTGCTTTTACTGAGGATATCTACATAAAGCCTAATGAAGATGCATCGGATTCATTATTCTGATCCTTCAAGTTCATCAATGCAACATTTGTGGGAAGAGGATTGCCAATAGTTGAACCCCACTTGTCAAAAAGTAACCGCATGGGTTAAAAAATGATCATTAACAAAGGTTCACGTGCTGGAAAAGGGTTTAGCAAGAATTTGCAACGAATGGCCCAAGCTTTACGGTCACCACTCAAGTCAACAAAAAAGGCTTAGGATTGAAGGCTAAGGCACAGTTAAGAAGGCAGAAAGAAAGGAAGATCTGCAACCAAGAGATGACACAATCATTGGGTCAAGAGGGAAAATCAAATCCAATAATGTTCCCATCTCTCCATGAGATATTTTGTTTAGGAGAACAAATCGATTCAAGCCAACTAGAAGAGCAAAAGGCTAATAATGTCTTCGTCATTTTAAACAAAGCCTTTTACTACCTCGATCTCCAGGATACTGAGCCATAGAATTTATGTCCTTCCACCAAGACTTGATTTTGATGATGGGGTCATGATGGAAGCCCCTGCACTTTTCCTGTCCCTTTCATGTAATGTCAAGAAATGAAAACCTACCTACCCTCACCCAAAGCCAGGTAGGTGTCCTATGTAAGGGGCATTTTTGTCAAACATTATCAATGAAATGACTTTTGTATATATCATTCTATATTGTGTGCCTACATCACTTTTCAATCTCTTTGTCTCAATTACTCTTTTGCCTCTATTCTTATCCAAATCCCCAAGTTGTGTGTGTGCCATTTACAATGTTTATTTCTTTGCCCTTTCAGGTGTCCTGACAATAGTGACATGGATGTGTCTTATGGGTCTTTGAAGATCGATTTTGAACAGTCAATTTGCACTAGTGAAGTTTATCCTAAGGAAGATTTCAAAGAAAGCTCTGTACTACCAGACCTCTTACGATTAGTTGAGCAAAAAGAGAAGCAGATCATGCCCCATAAAGACCCAATGAAAGTAATAAATTTAGGTACTCAGGAGGATTGAAAGAAGGTTAAAATCAAAACCTCAATAAAGTCAATGATTAGGAACAAGCTAATATAAGTATTCTAGGAATATTAGGATGTATTAGCTTGGCCATATCAAGACATGACAGGATTGGACACTAATATAGTGGTCCATAAACTTCCCATCAAGCCCGAATGTAAACCGATCCAGTAAAAGTTAAAGAAAAAGAAGCCAGAAATGCTTCTTAAAATTAAATAGGAAGTGAAGAAGCAGTTTGATGCAGGGTTTATTGAAGTAGCCAAGTTTTTAGAATGAGTTGCTAATATACTCCCAGTCCTAAAAGAAGACGATAAAGTATGAATGTGCATTGATTACTAGGATCTGAATCGAGCTAGTCCCAAGGATAACTTCCCACTACCCCATATTGACACTCTAGTAGACAACACAACCAAGAATTCTCTTTTTTCCTTCATGACAGATTCTCGAGCTACAACCAGATCAAGATGGCACCCGAAGACATGGAGAAAACAACTTTCATAACCATGTGGGGGACATTTTGCTATAAAATCATGCCCTTCGAACTCAAAAATGCGAGGGCAACCTATCAGCGGGCCATGGTAGCCCTATTCCATGACATAATGCATAAAGAAATTGAGGTCTACATTAATGACATGATTGCCAAGTCAACGAAAGAGGATAAGCATGTCACAGACCTTTAGAAACTTTTTAAACAGCTATGAAAATTTTAACTTAAATTGAATGCTGCCAAATATACCTTTGAAGTCACTTCGAGCAAGCTTTTAGCCTTATGGTTAGCAAAAAAGGGGATTGAAGTTAACCTAAACAAAGTCAAAGCCATTCAAGATATGCCACCACTTTAAACCCAAAAAGAAGTGAGAGCTTTTTGGGGAGATTAAACTACATTGCTAGATTCATATCTCAGCTCACTAACAAATACGATCCTAAGTTTCAGCTCTTTCACAAACAAAATCTGGGAGAGTGGATTAAGGCATGTCAAGAAGCCTCTAACAAAGTCAAACATTATCTATCAAGCCTACCAGTGTTGGTACAATCAGTGCCTTCTCGACCTTTAATCCTTTTACTTGGTAGTCTTCGATAAGTCTATGGGTTGTGTCTTAGGGCAGCATGATGAGTCAGGAAAAAAGGAACAAGCAATCTACTACTTACGCAAAAATTTCATGAAATACGATTGCAACTGCTCCGCAATCGAGAAGTTGTGTTATGTTTTGGTGCGAACAACTAAGAGACTCAGGCAGTGCATGTTATATCACACCACATGGTTAATTGTAAGGCTTAATCTTATCAAGTATCTATACAAAGCCCCTGCACTATCAGGAAGGTTGGCTAGATGGCAAGTCTTGCTTTTTGAATGCGACATTGCCTATGTCTGTCAAAAGGCCATCACGGGTAGTGTAATAGCTAATTTTTTAGCAAGTCGAGCGGTAGATGGTTATGAACCCTTAAGTTTTGACTTCCCAGATGAAGATCTAATATGCATTTTTGAAAATGAAAACGCCATTAACCAAGATTGATCCTGGAAGATGTATTTTGATGGAGCATCAAATGCTCTAGGACATGGAATTGGGGCAATACTGATGTCACTCGACGAAAATCATTATTCGTTCACAGTAAGGCTAAATTTTGACTACACAAATAATATCGCAGAATATAAAGCTTGTGTCATAGGGCTTTAAGCGACCATTGAGAGGAATGTTAAGAAATTACAGGTGTTCATTGATTCGGCCCTAGTCATCTACTAATTGAAAGAGGAATGGCAAACTCGCGATGCCAAGCTGATGTAGTATGGGAAACTGATAGTAGAACTAAAGAAAAAATTTGATTATATCAGTTTCAACACTTACCTCGAGAAGAGAACAAATAGCTGATGCTTTAGCTACCTTGTCATCCATGTTTAAAGTCAACCAAGAGTCTGACATTGCCCCCATCTAGAGCATCTATATAACTCTGGTTCATTTTCATATCATTGAAAAAAAAGGATGGCCTACCATGGTTCTATGACATTTTTCGTTACATCGAGGATCAGCAATATCTTAAACATGCAACTGAGACTGATAAAAGGACTATCAGAAAACCTGCTATGGGATTTGTTCTCGATGAAAAAATCTTATACAAAAAGAGTCACAATCAAGTATTGCTCAGATGCATCAACACTCCTAAAGCCAAAAGGATTCTAGAAGAAGTTCATGAAAAGATTTACGGCATGCATGCTAATAGACATCAAATGGCTAAGCAAATCATGAGAGTGGGACATTACTAGTTACCCTATAGAGAGACTGCATCAATTATGCCCAAAAATGCCATAAATGTCAAATCTATGTGGACAAGATCAATGTCACTATAGCACTACTTCATGTCATGATAGCCCCGTGGCCCTTCTCCATGTACGACATGGATGTGATCAGGCCGATCACCCCTAAAGCTTCTAATGGGCATTGTTTTATCTTGTTACCAATCGACTATTTCACCAAATGGGTGGAGGCTACCTCATATGCGAATGTCACTTGATCGACTGTCTGCAGGTTTGTCAAGTGAGACATCATCTGCAGATATGGCCTCCGGAACCAAATGATCACAAACAACACAAGCAACTTAAATAATAAAATGATACAAGTGGTTTGCTTATAGTTCAAGATCTAGGATCATAATTTTCTCCCTTATCGCCCAAAGATGAATGGGGCAATTGAGGTAGCCAACAAAAACATCAAAAGAATAGTTGAAAAAATGGTCGAGACTTACAAAGACTGGTATGAGAAGCTATCCTTTGCACTTCATGCCTATCGGACCTCAGTTCACACTTCTACGGCTGCTACCTCATTCTCCCATGTCTATGGGATGGAAGTTGTATTGCCTATCAAAGTAGGGATCCATTCGCTCAAAGTCTTGATGGAAACCAAACTTGAAAAGGCTGAATGGGTTAAGAATAGATATGACCAATTCAACCTCTTCGAGGAAAAATACATAAAAGCCATCTGCCATGGTCAAATGTATCAAAGATGCATGATCCAAGCCCACAACAAAAAGATGCACCCATGATAATTTCGCCCAGGTAAATTGGTTTTGAAGAAGATCATTCCAATTCACAAAAATGCACGGGGCAAGTGGACCACTAATAGGGAAGAATCGTGTGTCATAAAATGAGCCTTCGTTGGAGGGACCTTAATCTTGTTAGAAATGGATGACAATACCTTACCCAACCCAATCAACTTAGATTCTGTCAAGAAATATTACACGTAGAGGGCAAAAACCTAAAAGGGCATCCTTCAAAAAAATGAACAAAATCAAAAATAAAAAAAAAAAAGAAAGAAAGAAGAAAACAAAAAGGCATCCAGATGAAAATCCAAAAAGGGCATCTAGGTAATCGACTTGACTATAGTTGAAAACCCACAAATGAGACTCGAGAAGATCAATTTTGATGGGGCATAGGCTGAGATCACTTACAGAACAAAACGAAGCAATCCTAGGGATCTTTCGAAAATTAACTTATACTAGTCACATTCATTGTTCAAGAAAAATCTTGGAAAGCACTTAAAGAACATTCATGTTGTGATAGTCAGAGGCATCTTCCACCCAAAAAATCATACTTTTTACCACCAAATCACTTGTTTATCAAATAGTATACCAAGTTGTATCTCTTTGTTATCATGAATAAATATTACCTTGTTTCTTTTAACCCCTATACAATTCACATTGCACTTGTCATTTAACTAATAATGTTTGATAATCAACTGAAAT
This sequence comes from Adansonia rubrostipa, assembly GCA_038381775.1. Classification (NCBI taxonomy): domain Eukaryota; kingdom Viridiplantae; phylum Streptophyta; class Magnoliopsida; order Malvales; family Malvaceae; genus Adansonia; species Adansonia rubrostipa. Next base: position 32,141 of record JBBYHM010093205.1, on the reverse strand, counting down.
ATGCATTAGGACATCTTGATATTACATCAAAAGGAAAAGAAAAGCACAAGGAACTCTGCTCATGCCTTGATCGTCAAGATCATGCACTTTTTGTTTCCAAACACATGTTTGGCATGACCATACACCAAACCATTTCTTGCTTTCACAAGCCATATCTTAAGAAAAAACCATTTTAAGCTAACCAAAATCGATCCATGCATTTTATGAAAATCCTATCGAAACTAGAGACATCAACCTAATAGTCAAATAGTCTCCAAATTGTTGACAATGCCTTCCAATTGTCAGGAAAATGATTGACCCTCCTGAATTGGGAAATGCAATAATCAAAATTCTTGAGAATAAATTTTTTTGTCATATTCCCAGTGGAGTCGGGACAACCTACAATCCCCAGCGAGATTAGGAAAATTTTCATCTATAATTACAATAAAGATGAATTACCATCCCTATGAGAGTCTGAATGACGTACAAGAAAAACTATGGCTATCTCTTGTATTAGACTTTACATCATGCAATCATGATAGCATTCCACATCATGCATTCACATTACCACCACACATCATGATTTTGCAATGTTAAAAACTATGGCTATCTCTTGTATTAGACTTTACATCATGCAATCATGATAGCATTCCACATCATGCATTCACATTACCATCACACATCATGATTTTTGCAATGTTACTTCAAGCCAGGTTCACCAAGCCTCCAAAGATTCCCTGGTAAGAACTCTAAGCTTCATAAACCAAGCATTATTCAAGAGGCAACGATCAAGAAACCTTCTTAAGCCTACACGAGTTGTTGGCAAGAAACTTGTCTGCAAACAACTGGATGCTAATCATACCCACATAAAGCCCATAAGTTAGTGGCACCCTTTTCAAAGCCTATAAGTTAGTAGCACCCCTTCAAAGCCCACAAGTCAGTGGCACCTTTTCAAAGCCAATTTAGTGACACCCTTTTTAAAGCCAATAAGTTAGTGGCTCCCTTTTCAAAGCCTATAAGTCAGTGGTACCCCTTTAAATCCTATAAGTTAGTGGCACCCCTTCAAAGTCCATAAGTCAGTGGCACCATTTTTAAAGCCCATAAGTCAGTGGCACCTCTTCAAAGACCATAATTTAGTGGCACCTTCTCAAAGCCCACAAGTCAATGGCACCTTTCTAATAGTCCATAAATCAGTGGCACCTTTTCAAAGCCCATAAGTCAATGGAACCTTTCCAAAAGCTCATAAGTTAGTGGCACCCCTTTAAAGCCCATAAGTTAATGGCACATTTTCAAAGCCTACAAGTCAGTGGCACCCTTTTTAAAGCCTACAAGTTAGTGGCACCTCTTCAAAGCTCATAAGTCAGTGGCACCATTTTAAAGCCCAAAAGTCAGTGGCACCTTTTCAAAGCCCACTAGTTAGTGGCATCTTTTCAGAGCCTACAAGTCAGTCGCACCTTTTTAAAGCACACACAAGCCGGTGGCATCTAGTCTGAGTCAAAGCCCGCACAAGCTAGCAACCCTAAGTCAAAGTCCATACAAGTTGGTGGCACCCAAATTTGAGTCAAAGCCTACATAAACTGATGGCACCCAAGTTTAAGTTAAAGCTCGCATAAGCTGGCGACACTCGAATTGAAGCCTACACAAACTAGTGGCACCCAAGTTTAAGTCAAAGTCTGCGCAAGCTGATGGCACCCACATAAAAAATCCACGTTACTCTGCACCTGCCTAAGGGGTTGAACCCTAAAAAACCTAACTCCCTAATAGGGAGGACAATCCTTACAAAATTTACTTAAACCTCTATCAGGGTTGCTGCCAATACACTGCACTTATCATAGCAAAGTATTAATTACAATTTATTTTTTTATAGGTGTTCTGGGGTGCATCATTCCACCTCAGACAAAATAGTGTCTATTTGTCTTTACCCTTTCTTGATTCTCAATCACGGTCAAAGAGACACAGCTGTAGACACCTCATTTTGTCGAGGCTAAATTTTTTAGCAACCTAGGACATGGACGTGAGAGTCGCCCAACGAAAAAGTATTTTCAAGGAGGTCAAGAAGGCCTGTGGATCATATCAAAGATAAATGCAAAGATATGGCATCAAAGGACGTAGTTCAAGGTGCCTGGGAATAAAAGATATGAGAAAATTCATAATTTTGCTTGAATGTATTAATACATGGTTCTCATGTATCAATACAATGCTCCAATGATCTAAAAATTTGAAATGTCCCTATTTGTATCGATAAAACATCTAAATGTATCGATACATAAGCTTCTGTATTGATATAGGAGCTCATGTATTGATATTAGGCCATGCCAATACCAAAACATGCATTTTGTAAAGAAATGTATTGATATATATCAACATGTATCGATATAATGAAGCATGGAATTGATACAATGGTTCATAGTATCTATGTAATGATCATTATATCGATACAATGTTCATTGTATAGGTACACTCAAGGTTTTTGGACCAAGTGTATCGACACATTTCGTAATGTATCGATACATAAAGGCCATTTTCCACAGTCCAAGAATTTTTTACTCATCCATCATTAGTCCAAAACTCGATTTTAACTCGTTTCTTTGCATCAAAAAAGATCAAAGCCTATATCAGATTACGAATTTGGACTTTTGAATTAATCAAAACATTTTTGAAGTCTAAATTAGATCTACAAGGTCAATGTCACATGATCACCCTATTCCTCCTTAGTTTATTGACCAAGATCACCATCAGCCATCTTATTTGCTGGAAAATCATTTTAGCATTTAAACTAGCCACCCTATGTTCATCACATTGGTAGTAAGTTGCTCCCTACAGCCACTCTAAAGTCATCAAGCTGACATGATTTTGTCCCCCTTGAGAAATGACCAAAATCACCTCTAATTTGGCTCTAAAAGGCTGGTATAAATAGACCACTTATATCTCAGCTAAGATTTTGGAGATTCTAGTTCATTTTTAGCTTCTAAAACACATACACACATTAAGAAAACCAAATCCCGTAGCACTTTACTCAGTACCTAAAAATAACCCCAAAACACTCACTGTCAACCATTACACATTTTGAAAATTACCCTCATCCACACCAAAACCAAAACCTCATTGTTTCTCTCTTTTTCTTGCTTATTAACAAGAAGGAAAAAAAAGAAATTCAAGCCATCTCTGTTGCTCTAACTATTTGGCCAAAAATTAAAGTTTTGTTTGTATAACTTCTTACTTTATCACTTTCATTTTCTATTTTTAGCATCTTTATCATTTTAGTGAGCACTTCATGTTCCCATCACTCTCTTAGGATTCTCATGAATTATTGTGGCTTTTGGTTGTGATAGTTTAGGATTTGGATGCCTTAATGCCCCTTTGATATACAAGATGCCTCATTTTATCTTCATTATTTTGATATCTCTTGCTCATGCATTTTATGCCATATCCATGCATCTTGTTATGATTAATCCATGTATGAATCCTTAGCCTAACATATTTTCAAGCATATTTATACATTAGCTTGCATCTTGTCATGAATCATTGTCATTTTCAGCATTAATAACATTTTCTTATCAAAGTGCATAACACTCTTTTTGTCTAGACCATTGGCAAAGTTAGCATCCCCATTCATGTTTTGTGTCATCCTCTTGTATGTTTGTTTTCTTCTTCTTATCAAAGTGCATGTTTGATGGCTATAAAAAAAATTAATTTTCAAAACCTCCTTAAGCCAAGCATGCTAATCTCAACCAATGAGGACTAGCATGAACTTAGCATTTTTTTTAAAGTCAACTAAGAAATCATAGGGAAGATGAAGTTTTCTAGATCTGTAATCTTGATTAAACGAGCTCAAAACTTCTAATTTTCGAATGAAAATGGCCTTGCACTTGTTCCCTATATGTTCGTGCCTTGTTTTTGAGTCAAAACCTTAAGTGGTATCAATAGGCTATTTGATCATCCCAAATTAGTCTGAGGCCATGCAAATGAGGTTTGTGATGCTCATGCCACTCTTTCCCTTTAGTCATGGATGTTTAAACGTCGATGACTTGAGTTTGGACCTGTAAACATAGAGAAAATAAGAAATATCTTCTGCTTTGCTTTGTCCCCTGTTGGCAGCATCACTATTACAAATTGAAAAATCACTTTAAAATCCTAAATGATTTCTTATGAATTTTTTAATAATTTTTGGTGAAAGTGTGCCAAAATATCTTTAAAACAAGGCCTTGTTCACCACCGGATCAGTCTGGATGAAAGAGTTATGAGTTTTCAAACCTAGACTGTCCAGAATCCCTAGAGTTAACAAAGTGCATTCTAGTTGGGCCCTTTAGGCCCACTAAATGATTTTTTCAAATCATTCCAACCTTTTTTCTAAAAAGTTAATGAAATTCCCTTTCTGGAAAGGTATTATTTGTAATTTTTTGATATCAAATGAGTCTGAAATGATTTTTCACATTTTAACACACCCTTTTCCTTGCGTGCTCTGTTAGTAGCATAATTGACCCAAATTTGAAAATTTATTTCCTGAAAAGTGATTTTTTTGGATATCAGGAATTTTTTAGATTGACCCTTGTCAAGTTACCTTTCTGACAGTATATTATCCATCCTTCAAAACCTTCAAACCAATCTAGAATAAATTCAGAAAGTGGGATCATGCGATGTTGTCCCCTGTTCTCAATCATGGTCAAAATTAAATTGTTTTCCTAAATTTGGTCTCGAGACATTCGAAAGTCTCCGTATCACCCTGATCAGACTTAAAAACATGCTTCGACCTACCATAAGCTTATATCAAGGCACGAATATATTGTTTTTACACCTTTACCATCCTCATACATAATAATTTCTTTTGCCAAAGGTCACCAAAACGCTCGCTCATTTTCTAAATTACAAAGTTTTGTCAACTTAAGTTTTTCAACTTGACTTATCTAAAGAGTGTCAGACATGTCACTTTTGGGGATACTCTAACCTTAACCTTTCAAGGGAATACTCTAACCCTGTTTTTTAAAATTATCAAGATTTAAAAATCTTTCTTTATCAAAATTATTTGTTATCCACGAGGGTACTCCAACCCCAACCTTCCAAAGGGATACTTTAACCCTACTTTTCGAAATTGACAGGATTTAAAAATCTTCTTTTGTCAAAACTATTCATCATCCATAGGGATACTCCTACCCCATCTTTTTTAGAGGATACTCTAACCCTGTTTTTCAACTATAATTAAATTTTTCCCTTTCTTAGACTTCCATAAAGGTGTCAAGAAAACCTCGTTCAATCAAGGGACCTAGACGCGCTTTGAAAATTATCGATTTGGTTATTCTAAGATAATTGATGCCAATTGCAAGATAAATTCCAATAGTCCATCTCTTCTCTTTATCATTACATTGAATGGTCTATGTTATGTTACTTAATTCATTGCCGTACTAATGTGATTTCTTTATGGTGATTATTTCCATGCATGTTTTCAAAATATTTCAAGTAAAACTAAACGTAATATTCTACGTGGGTATCTCTCCAGTGCCTAAAGTGGAATATTCCATTTTTTTAAGTAAAATCCAAAGGTCATTTTTATTAAAAATCTCTATATTCCCCATCTCTCCAAGGCATGTATGAGATTAAATCTTTTCATCAAAACCTAGATTTATATTTCTATAAAATTCATGCATTAAAGGGGGTTATATCGAAATAGTAGTGAGTTAAGATCGAAAGAATCAAAATCATGATAAGACATAGCCAGTAAGATACCGATTTCGGGCATCGCAAAGTGGTTCGTACCTCATCATGCGTAACCAACTCTTGAACTGAAACAATGAATCTTTGTACTATGTAGGCCACAGGATCGATGTTTTGAGTTTCATAACTCAAAACATGCGTTTCAATATGCATCGGCTTACGCCTAGCCCAAAACGATCGGTGGTGACTCTAAGCATTGGCCACTTTGTGATGTTCATCCGAGACCAATAGGATGAGCGATTCATCTTATGGTTCCCTTTACTATATCACGAGTAGAAAATCCATACTTTTTCATTCTCATCATGTCATGAAGGAAAAGTCTCAATCAAGAAGACATTTCCTAGTCAGAAAGATATTTTAAGTCATATGCACCTATAAATCCATGAGGATCCACCTTGGGGCATGTTATGACAGCTTGGCGACTCCACTGGGGATTGTATAGAGAGTTAGGCCAATAACTAGCCATGTCTTGCTAGGTTCCTGGTTCCTTCGATCTTTGATCATTATTTAACTATGACCTTTTTTTCATTTTATCAACTAATCTTTTATTTGGCATGATTGTCAGGATTGTCTTATTTTTGAATAATCATCAATTTAATAAAAATGGTAATACGAAAGTAAGCAAAAATGTTTGATCATTTCCCCGTCACACACCGCGCACTTGCATAAGCATTAGAGTCCCGTCAAACTTTGTGGCATAGTTATAACCCAATCATTAAGAGGAAGTGAGCTATCTACCTTATTGAGTAACCTTCCACATAGGCATGGCAATAACTTCCCAAATGTAAATTACCTATGTCTTTTGTGAGTAACTTTCTGCATTTGTATAAAGAAATACATCCACTGGGTCGAACCCTTTCTGCCAAACCCTCAATAGGATTGAGGTGCCCCAACTGTCCTTATCGGATGGAAGAACGATTCGGACACCTAGTTAGGTATCAATCTAAACCTCATATAGTATGCCTTATGAGCTAAACCATGTCAAACCATACTGGAATGCTGCTAGAATACCCAAAGAATAGGGTCACTTGGAGAAACATACCTAACCTTTACTCTTAATTACCATAATTATGTAGGTGACAATGAGTATACAATTGACACTTGCATCTGCATTTTTATCATTTATCAAGGCACACGATCGTGCCGCCCGAAACGACAGCTAATCTTTATCTAAATAAGAGAGAGTGAGCAAAAACCATCATTTGCAATGTCTTATGTTGTAAGCCATTATGCTGTCCGAGTCATGGCTTAACGCCCATCTACAATAGTGGTGATAAACGAATATTACTACTGGTCAGTTCTTTTTCCATCAAAATAAGATATTGCATCACCTCATGAAAGGCAAATTGTATCCAGGCATGTTAAAATACTACTCGTTTCTCGTCTCACCACCTTGGTTGAGACATGTTATGAATATTTTGTTCTGATGTTCTTAAGTTCTTTATTTTCTTACATTTGTCTTCTACATGTTCCATTAACTTATTTTCCCTTTTTATTTTTGTTTTGGTACAAGCATCATCTCATCATAACTATCATGACTATCATTATTTTGGGACAATTGTTCTGGTTCGGTGTTCAGGAAAGGGCATCATTTATGGAGCAATAGTTTATCTCCATTATCAAGTCTTTTGAAAATGTCAGAACATGGTCAAAAGGTCACAAATGTCAAGACAAGACATTCTAATGCCCGACTACATCTCAAAATGCGTAAAGAGGTTAAGATCGATTTTTGTTGAAATGATTGTTGGGAATTGAAGCACATTTGGGATAGTTGGGATAACAACGAGAAAAAAGCCTTCACTAAAAAGTACAAGGATATAGCTCTCTTACTTTGAGTTCAATTGGAAAATGGCTTGTTGCGAGCAGTGACATAGTTTTGGAATCTGGCCTACCAATGTTTCACCTTTAATCAACAAGATTTAGTCCCTACCAATAATGAATACATAGCTTTACTCAACATAGAAAGGGCTAAGTCTGACCGGATTTACTGCAAAGCATTATCGCATCATCTATTCAAGAAAAGGTTGAGTTAAATTCTTAGAGCCACAAAGCATGGGTTGATAGTCACATTAAAGTAAAAGGAAGCAGCAAATGTATCTCTTAGGCCAGCTTGAAAGAGGCCATGGTAAATCTTTTTAAACAAAAGAAAGTTCAAGATGTCTATGTTTTGATAATCTACGGGCTTCTCATATTCCATAAGACTTTGGGTTATGTAGAAGTGGTAGTCACGGATTTCTTTTCTAGCCTATGTTGCAACATCAACCCTACCTCCACCATCATCATCGAAACCATCCACTCCCTCAGCTTTTGTAAAAGAACATGAATAGGAAGTTTTATAGAGTGTACCCTATTGCTCCAAATAGGCTCCTAGTCATCCCTATGTTAGAAAGGAAAGAACCAGGCAAAATTTTTTTTCAAGTTCAGTCCTCTTTCCACAGTATTAAATGAAGAATGTCATTAAGATAAGATAGAAAAGTGTTGGGTCGAGGAATTATGAAACATCAAGGAGGAAGAAATCACATGGAGAGCCCCATAGGTGTTCTTTTAGTTGATTGTGTATAGATGTGAAGACTACACTTATGTACCGCTCTTGGGATTATGGGGAAATACCAGTTATGCTCCTTTATTGGTATTTCATCAATTCCAGTGCCAATAATTCATCCCATTCTTTAGTGACTTGGGACATTGGGATTTTGAATAGGCAGAGCCTAATTATAAAGCAAAAGTCTAGTTAGCTTTCCAAGCCTAGAAGAAGGTCCATTGTATGGAAAGATACTAGAGAGGAAGCCCCACCACTCCTAGATATGAAGAATGAAGACTCTATTATATCAACGATCCATTGCCACCATCCAACTTTGAGATATTGCAAATCCCAATAAAAGAACTGCCTTTTGAGATCAAGCTACTTAGGAGAGAGTTTGAAGAAGAAAAAGCATCCTTAGCCGTAGAAATCTCTTGACTTAAGGAGGAAAAGGACTAGCTAGAAATGGATATCTATATTAGGAGCGGTGAAATATATTGAGTCATTAAAGAAAAGGATCACTTCAAGATTACCCCGAAAGCCTAACCAAGGATTATGTGACACTTCGAAAAGCTAATAAGTCCCAATGTATTGGCAAGACATCAGTGAAATGGGAAGCAAAAGTTGCCACTTTCAATCACGAGCTGAATTAGCAAAAGGAGGAAGTCAGAACCAGCAAAGAAAAGTTCACAAGGGCACGTGCTCTTGCTTCCACTTACCAATGAAGGAATCAAAGACTTGAGGCCCAAATGCGAGATGCGACAGCCACCAGGGTTAAAAATGAAGCCCTCACTCGTAGAATCCAAGAGTGAGAATAGTCTTTCCAAGTTCATCAAGGTCATAACAATGAACTAACAAGGGCTTTCGAGCAACGCAAATTACAGTGGCAAGCAACAATCGACCAAACACGTCTTAGTTATGAAATGTAGCATCAACACTTCACTAAAAAAGTTTGGATGGCTCAATAAGAGGCGAACGACGTGATTAAAGTAACTTAGTCCATAAAGTGAGACATCATGCCTGTTAGAGATCGTGAGCAACAACTTATGGGTTTTTTTGATCATGTGATTACATAATGTAATCAGGTTAGATACTTTCAAATGTAATAATGTCTTAAAAGAAAAACCCTTTTGTGATTCTATGAATGATGTTATTGACAAAGCTGGTCCAAGAATCAATTATCTCTAATGCATATGCACATTTAATTTCACCATTTTTCATAACACTTGCATCAATCATTCATTATCTTAACTCATCATTGCATCATAAATGCTCATCAATAAGTACATTTTTAAATAAAAGTCTAATAAAAGTGCAAGGGATTTTGAGATCAATCAAGAATATGAAACCTTAAATCAGGCACTACTACAACACATGATGCCGTAAACAAATCATGAAGAGTGATCATGAAGCTTGTATTAAGCAACTTGAACTAATGGTTAAGGAATCCCAAGACTAGATGCTTCGTCAGCAATACAAAATGCAAAATCAAATTGCAAAACTTATGGAACTAATGATCGCCTCTATGAAAGAAAAAGGGTAAGCCAGCATTGCTGAAACAAGGATTGATCCTTCCAATGCTGATAGTCCCTCTGCCAATAATCCAGAACCCGCCTAAGGGGAAACTAGACAAGAATAATGGCCCGCTCCTACACCTGCCGCTCAAGCTTCACTAGTCATCTACCTAAATCCCATTGCAGTAGGTCAATTCATTCCTAGTACTCAAGGGGTGAACACATGAGTCCTATCAGCAGATTCGATAACCCTTGACCATGAGGAATAAGAGAAAATAGAAGGCCAAAAGTCCAATATGACTATACAAAAAGTGAACAAATACTAGCTATTGGAAAAAAGCCTCTAAGCTATCGATGAAAGTGACAGGTTCAGAGCTTTTGACGCGCAATTACTGTCTTTGGTGTCCAACCTTATCATTCCCCCAAAATTCAAAGTCCTAGAGTCGGAGAAGTTTAATGAAACCACTGACCCTTCCATCCATGTCTGAATGTACCTATGAAAGATGGTCAGGTACGAGAAAGATGAAAAGCTCCTCATCCATTACTTCTAGCATAGCCTCACTAGGGCAGTAGCTTGATAGTATATCGAGCTAGACAATGTGAAAATCCAATCATGGGCTGACTTAGCTAAGGCCTTTCTAAATCAATACCAGCACATGTCAGATTTAGTGCCAGATCAACTTTCCCTAATGAATTTTGAGAAAAGATCCATTGAAAGTTTCAGGCAATATGCCCAAAGGTGGAGAGATAAAGCAGCCTTAGTCCAGCCTTCCCTCATAGAAAAAAAGATGACAGTCAATTTCATTCACACCGTACGTGCTCTTTATTACAAGAAGCTCATAGGGAATGCCACCAAGAAATTTGCAAACTTAGTTCTCTCTAGAGAAATGATAGATGCCACCATTAAGAGTGGTAGAATATCTACCAAAAAAATAGCTGGATCGAGTAAGAAGCCCATTATTAGTAAGAAAAAGGAAGGAGAGGCCAATGCCATAAATTACGCTGGCTCATCTTAGCTAAGACAGCGCTAAGCACCCAACCCTTGCCACTAAAGCAAGCCACATTCTCACCCCATCACAATATCCCTGCAGCCAATTTATGCCATAACCTATAACCCATCATTTGCAATCCCATCAAACCTACCACAAAGCTACTCTCCGTATGTCCACCAAAATACCAATCGAATAACCAAAAATACACCTGGCAATCAAGGTCTGAATTAACAAAGGCAACACTTTGATCCCATCCCTATGACCTATAAGGAGCTCTACTAAAATTTGCTCTAAAATCACTTAATGGTTCTGATCTATGTCCCAGAAAAGAAACTACCATAGCCACAATGGTACAACCCTAATGCCTACTACAAATACCACGCTGGGGCCACAGGGCATGACATCGAGAGTTGCATATCTTTCAAGCAAAATGTGCAAAATCTGATTAACTTAATAGTTTTGCAGTTTCGGATAAGCCAGGGACCAAATGATGCTGCCAATCCTTGACCAAACCACACAAAGCCAGCTGCAAACATGATCGACATTAAGAATAAATATGAAGTCAAGGCAAGAATAGAGGATGTAAGGATGCTAATGTTCTTGGTCTGGCAGGCATTGATTCAAGTCGAGTTGCTTAACGTAACATAAAAATTAGAAACAATCTCAATAACTTTTATGACTTCCACACAGTAATAGCTCATACCCTACAAACATCTAAGGAGTTTAGGTCCACGGTTTAAAGAATAATGAATAAGGACCAGATAGAATTCTATTAGGAAACCATGCCTGCTGTTGAATCTATCAACATGATAGGAGATAAAACCATGCAGCCACCTTATAGTAGAAATCAACCCCTCATCTTTTATGGTAAGTCAAGTCCTCAGGTCAGTTTTTTGATACCTACACTAAAGTTAGTTATGGAGGTACCTAAACCATTCCTGTATAAGACCATAAAGATGTCTAATGAAATTACGAAAATAAAGTAGTGATGATTAGAGAACTAACCTCCATAACTACTGCAATGGAACTATTAGGAGTTAGTCACCTAACCTGTAGCGGTAGGTGTTATGCTCCCCTAGCTCAAGAAAAATAGAAAGTTAATGCATCTCCAAGCACCACTACCAATCAGGCTCAAGCAAAGAATTTTAAGCCTGAGAAAATCAAGGAAACAGTAAGTGAAAGAAAAGCCATGGAGTTTCTCAAGTTTTATCAAGCATAGTGAATACTGCATTATGGACCAATTAAGCAAACAACCTGGAAAGATCTCTATGCTATCTCTACTTCTTAATTCAGAAGTTCTCCGAAATGCATTACTAAAGGTGTTAAATGAAGCATATGTGCCACCGGACATCTCTGTGGATAAATTGGATCGGCTAGTGAACAAAATCATAGCCGATAATTATATCTCTTTCACTGATGATGAGATTCCACTTGAAAGCAGGGGTAGTTATAAGGCTCTACATATTATTACCCATTGCAAGGGATGTATTTTGCCCAAAGTACTCATAGACAATAGGTCAGCCCTTAATGTCATGCCTATGATTACATTAAGCAAACTTCCTATCAATTAGTCCAACATCAAGAGCAGCCACACTATAGTCCAAGCTTTTGATGGAACATATTGGGGAGTAATTGGAAATGTCATAATCCAGCTCCAGATAAGCCCATGTACATATGAAGTAGACTTTCAAGTTATGGATATTAATCTTTCTTACAACTGCCTATTAGGAACGCCATGGATACACTCTGCCAGAGCCATCCCATCTTTTCTCCACCAAAAGCTCAAATTTATGATAGATAACAAAGTAGTCACCATCCGAGCTAAAGAAAAAATGATTGCCACTGCTTTCATTGAGGATATCTATATAGAGACTAATGAAGATGCACCAGATTCATCATTCCAATCCTTCAAGTTCATCAATATAACATTTATGGGAGAAAGATTGCTAATAGTTGAACCCCACCTATAAAAAAAAACCACTTGGGTTAAAAAATGATCATTGGCAAAGGTTCACATGCTAAAAAAAGGCTTGGCAAGAATCTACAAGGGATGGCCTGAGCTTTATTGGTCACCACTCAAGTCAACAAAAAAGGCTTAGGATTTAAGGCTAAAGCACAGTCAAGAAAGCAGTAAGAAAAAAGGATCTGCAACTAGGATATGAAACAATCATTAGGTCAAGAGGAGGAATCAAAGCCAATAATGTTCTCGTCTCTCTATGAGATATTCTGTTCAAGAGGATGAATTGATTCAAGCCAACAAGAAGAGCAAAAGGCTAAAGATGTCTTGGTCATCTTAAATAAAGCCCTCTACTACCTCGATCTTTAGGATACTGAACCATAAAATTTATGTCCATACACCAAGACCTGATCTTGATGATAGGGTCATGATGGAAGCCCCTGCATTTTCTTATCCTTTTCATGTAATGTCAAGAAATGAAAACCTATCTGGCCTCGCCCAAAGGCAGGTAGGTGTCTTACGTAAAGGTTATTTTTATCAAACATTATCGATGAAATGACTTTTTTATATATCATTCCATATTATATGCCTACATCACTTTTCAATCTATTTGTCTTAATTACTCTTTTGCCTCCATTCTTATCTGAATCCCTGAGTTATGTGTGTGCCATTTGCAATGTTTATTTTTTTGCCCTTTCAGGTGTCCTAATGACATTGACATGGATGTGTCGATGGGTATTTGAAGATTGATTTTGAATAACAAATTTGTGTTAGTGAAGTTGATCTTGAAGAAGATTTCAAATAAAGCTCCATACCACTAGACTTTTTACGATTAGTTGAGCAAAAGCAGAAACAAATTACGCGCCATAAAGACCCACTGGAAGTAATAAATCTGGGTACTCAGGAGGATTGAAATAAGGTTAAAATTGAAACCTTAATAAAGTCAACGACTAGGACCAAGCTGATAGAATTATTCCAGGAATATCAGGATATAGTCAATTGGTCATATCAAGACATGCCAGGACTGGACACTGATCTAGTGGTCCACAAGCTTCCCATTAAGCTCGGATGCAAATTGATCCAGCAAAAGTTAAAGAGGATGAAGCCTGAAATGCCCCTTAAAATTAAAGAGAAAGTCAAGAAACAGTTTGATGCGAGGTTTATCGAAGTAGCCAAGTATCCAGAATAGGTTGCCAATATAGTCCTAGTTTTAAAGAAAGACAACAAAGTACAAATGTGCGTTGATTGCCGAGATCTAGATTGAGCTAGTCCTAAGGATAATTTCCCACTACCCCGCATTGACACTCTGGTAGACAACATGGCCAAGAATTCTCTTTTCTCCTTCATGGATGGATTCTTAGGCTATAACCAGATCAAGATGGTGCCCGAAGACATGGAGAACACAACTTTCATAACTATGTGGGTGACATTTTACTATAATGTCATGCCCTTTGGACTCAAAAATGTTGGGGCAACCTATCAACAGGCCATGGTAGCCCTATTCCATGACATGATGCACAAAGAAATTAAGGTCTACGTTGATGACATGATTACCAAGTCAATGAAAAAAGGATGAGCACGTCACAGACCTTGAAAAACTTTTTAAACAGCTGGAAAAATTTTAACTCAAATTGAATCCTGCCAAATGTGACTTCAGGGTCAATTCGGGTAAGCTTCTAGGCTTTATAGTAGCAAAAAAGGGATTGAAGTTGATCGAAAATTAAACTATATTGCTAGATTTGTATCCTAGCTCACTAATAAATGCGACCCATCTTTCAGCTTCTTTGCAAACAAAATTCAGGAGAATGGAATAAGGCATGTCAAGAACCTTTGATAAAGTCAAACATTATCTGTCAAGCCCGCCAGTGTTGGTATCGCTGGTGCCTAGTCGACCTTTAATTCTTGACTTGGCAGTCTTCGACAAGTCTATGGGTTATGTATTAGGGCAGCATGATGAGTTAGGAAAGAAGGAACATGCAATCTACTACTTAGCAAAAAGTTCATGAAATGCGAGTGCAACTACTTTATAATCGAGAAGTTGTGTTGTGCATTGGTGTGGACAACTAAGAGACTTAGGCAGTACATGCTATATCACACCACATGGTTGATTGCAAGGCTTGATCCTATCAAGTATCTATGCAAAGCCCCTACACTATCAGGAAGGTTGGCTAGATGGCAAGTCCTACTTTTTGAATATGACATTGCTTATGTCAGTCAAAAGGACATTAAGGGCAGTGCAATAGCTAATTTTTTGGTAAGTCGAGCAGTAGATGATTATGAACCTTTTAGTTTTGACTTCCTAGATGAAGATTTAATGTGCATTTCTGAAAACAAAAATGCCTCTAACCAAGATCAATCCTGGAAGATGTATTTTGATGGAGCATCAAATGCTCTAAGACATGGAATTGGGGTAATATTGATGTCACCCGACTTAAGTCATTATTCATTCATAGCAAGGCTAAATTTTGACTGCACAAATAATATCATAGAGTATGATGCTTGTGTCATGGGGCTTTAAGCAGCCATTAAGCAAAATGTCAAGACATTACAAGTGTTCAGTGATTTGGCCCTAGTCATCTACCACTTGAAAAGGGAATGGCAAACTCACGATGCCAAGCTGATGCAGTATGGGAAGCTGATAGCAGAACTCAAGAAAGAATTTGATGATATCAAATTTTGACACTTACCATGAGAAGAGAACAAAATAACCAATGCTTTAGCATCCTTGTCATTCATGTTTAAAGTCAACCAAGAGTCAGACATTGCCTCCATCCAGATGAGCATCTATATAACTTCAGTTCATTGTTATAGAATTAAAAAAGAGAAGGATGGCCTATCGTGGTACTATGACATCCTTCGTTACATCGAGGATCAGCAATATCCCAAACATGCAACCGAGAATAATAAAAGGACTATTATAAGGCTGGCTATGGGATTTATTCTCGTTGGAAAAATCTTGTACAAAACGAGTCATGATTAAGTATTGCTCAGATGCGTTGACACTTCTGAAGCTAAAAGGATCCTAAAAGAAGTTCATGAAGGGATTTGCAGCACACATGCTAATGGACATCAGATGGCGAAGCAAATCATGAGAGTGGGTTATTACTGGTTAACCCTCGAGAGGGACTGGATCAATTATGCTCGAAAATGCCATAAGAGTTAAATCTATGTAGACAAGATCAATGTCCCTCTAGTGACACTTCATGTCATGATGGCCTCATGTCCCTTCTCCATGTAAGGCATGGAAGTGATCGGGTCGATCACCCCTAAAGCTTCCAATGGGCATTGTTTTATCTTGGTAGCAATTAACTATTTCACCAAATGGGTGGAGGCTGCCTCATATGCTAATGTCACTAGATCGACTGTCTGTAGGTTTGTTAAGCAGGACATCATCTGCATATATGGCCTCCTGAACCAAATCATCACAGACAATGCAAGCAACTTAAACAATAAATAATACAAGCGGTCTGCTTACAGTTCAAGATCTAGCATCATAATCCTGTCCCTTATCGCCCAAAGATAAATAGGGCAGTCTAGGTAGCCAACAAAAACATCAAAAGAATAGTTGAGAAAATGGTTGAGACTTACAAAGAGTGGCATGAAAAGCTATCCTTTACATTTCATGCCTATTGGACCTCAGTTTGCACTTCCACGGGTGCTACCTTATTCTCCTTTATCTATAGGATGGAAGTTGTATTGCCTATCGAAGTAAAGATCCCTTATCTAAGAGTGTTGATAAAAACCAAACTTGAAAAGGCTGAATGGGTCAAGAATATATACGGCTAACTCAAACTTATCGAGGAAAAATGCATGAAAGCCATCTGTCATGGTCAAATGTATTAAGGACGAATGATCTGAGCCCACGATAAAAGGATGCACCCATGATAATTTCACCCAGGCAAATTGGTATTGAAGAAGATCCTCCCAATTCACAAAGATGAATGGGGCAAGTGGACCCTTAATTAGGAAAGATCGTATGTCGTAAAGCAAGCCTTCTCTGAAGGGTCCCTAATCTTGTTAGAAATGGACAGCAATCCCTTACCCAGCCCTGTCAACTCAGATTCCGTCCAGAAATATTACATGTAGAGGGCAAAAACCTAAAAAGGCATCCTTAAAAAAATAAAAACAAAAAAAGAAACAAAACCAAAAAAAAGAAAGAAAAAAACAAAAAGAGGTCCAGATGAAAATTTGAAAAAGTCATCTGGGTAACCGACTCGACTATAGTTGAAAACCAGTAAGGGCGACTTAAAAAGATTAATTTTGATGGGGTATAAACTAAGATCACTTATAGAACAAAGCGAAGTAATCCTAGGGATCTTTCGAAGATTAGCTTATACTAGTCACATTCATTGTTTGAGGAATATCCTGTAACGCACCTAAAGAACATTTATGTCATGATCTTCAAAGGCATCTTTTGCCCAAAAGATCATACTTCTTACCACCAAATCACTTGTTTGTTAAATAGTATACTAAGTTGTATCTCTTTGCTGTCATGAATAAATATTGCCTTATTTCTTTTAACCCCTATATAATTCACATTGCACTTGTCATTTAACTGATAATGTTTAATAATCAATTAAAATATGCATCAGGCCATCTTGATATTACAGTGAAAGGAAAAAAAGTAGAGAAAACTTTGCTCATGCCCTGATCGTCAAGATCATGCATTTTTCGCGTCCAAACACTCGCTCAACATGACCATACACCAAACCATTTCTTCCTTTCACAAGCCATATCTCAAGAAAAAAACCATTTTAAGCTAACCAAAATCGACCCATGCATTCTACCAGAATCTAATTGAAACTAAAAACATCAACCTAATCTGTCAAATAGTCTCTAAATAATTCCTTCTAATTGTCAGGAAAACAATTGAGCCTCCCTAATTAGGAAGTGCAATAATCTAAATTCTTAAGAATAGATGTTTTTGTCGTATCTCCAGTAGAGTCGGGATAGCCTATAATCCCTAGCAGATTAGGAAAACTCTAGTCCACAGTTGCGACAAAGATGAATCACCATCCCTATAAGAGTTTGAATAACGTACAAGAAAAACTATGGCTATCTCCTGTATTAGACTTCACATCATGTAATCATGATAGCATTCCACATCATGAATTCATATTACCATCACACATCATGATTTTTGCAATGTTACTTCAAGCCAAGTTCACCAAACCTCCAAGGAGTCCCTGGTATGAACTTTAAGCTTCGTAAACCAAGCGTTATTTAAGAGGCACGTATCAAGAAACCTTCTTAAGCCCACATAAGCTAGTGGCAACAAACTTGTCTGTAAACAATTGAATGCCAATCATACCCATATAAAGCCTACAAGTTAGTGGCACCCTTTTCAAAGCCCACCAGTCAATGGCATCTTTCCAAAATCCTATAAGTTAGTGGCACCCCTTCAAACCCCAAAAGTCAGTGGTACATTTTTAAAGCCTACAAGTCAGTGGTACCTTTTTAAAGCCCATAAGTCAGTGGCACCTCTTCAAAGCCCACAAGTCAATGGCATGTTTCTAAAAGCCCACAAGTCAGTGGCACCTTTCTAAAAGCCCATAAGTTAATGGCACCTCCTTAAAGCTTAAAGCCTACAAGTCAGTGGCACTTTTTTAAAGCCCACAGGTCATTGGCACCCTTTTTAAAGCCCAAAAGTCAGTGCCACCACTTCAAAGCCTACAAGTATGTGAAACCTTTTTAAAGCCTGCAAGTTAGTGGCACTTTTTCAAAGCCCATGCAAGTTGGTGGCACCTAGTCTGAGTCAAAGCCCGTATAAGCTGGCAGCACTCGAACCAAAGCCCATATTAGCTGGTGGTACCCAAGTTTAAGTCATAGTCTACATAAACTGATGGTACCCATAACAAAAATCAATGTTACTCTGCACTTGCCTAAGGGGGTTGAACCATAGAAAACTAACACCCTAGTAGGGAGGGCAAATGCTACAATTCACTTAAACCTCTATTAGGATCACTGCCAATACACTGCACTTATCATAGCAAAGTATTAATTAAAATTTATTTCTTTATAGGTGTTTTGGGAAGCATCATTCCACCCTGGATAAAATAGTGTTTATTTGACTTTGCCTTATTCCTGATTCTCAACTATGGTTAAAGAAAGGTAGCTATAGACACCTTATTTTATCCAGACTAATATTTTTTAGCAACCTAGGGCATGGATGTGAGAGTCACCCAGTGAAAAAGTATTTTTAAAGAGGTCAAAAAGGCCTATGGGTCATATCAAAGATAAATGCAAAGATGTGGCATCAAAGGATGTAGTTCAAGGTGTTTAGGGATAAAAGATAAAAGAAAATTCATAATTTTTCTTAAATGTATCGATAGATGGTTCTCATGTATCGATACAATGTTTCAATGATCCAAAAGTTTTAAATGTCCCTATTTGCATTGATACAACATGTAAATGTATAAATACATAAGCTTATGTATTGATACAGGAGCTCATGTATCGATACTAGGCCATGCCAATACCAATACATGCATTCTGTAAAGAAATGTATCGATACATGTCAATAGGTATCGATACAATGAAGCACTGAATCGATACAATGATTTATATTATTGATATAATGATCATTGTATCGATACAGTGTTCATTGTATCGATACACTTAAGGTTTTTGGACTAAATGCATCGATAAATTTTGCAATGTATCGATACATACAGGCCATTTTCCACAGTCTAGGAATTTTTGACTCATCCACCATTGATCTAAAACTCGATTATAACTCGTTTCTTTACATTAGAAAAGATCAAAACCCATATCAGATTATGAATTTGGACTCTTGAATTAATCAAAACATTTTTGAAGTCCAATTTAGATCAAGAAGGTCAATGTCACATGATCACCCTACTCCTCCTTAGTTTATTAACAAGATCACCATCAGCCACCCTATTTGCTAGAAACTCATTTTAGCATTTAAACCAGCCACCCTATATCCATCACATTGGTAGCAAGTTGCTCCCTATAGCCACTCTATAGCCATCAAACTAACATCACTTTGCCCCCTTAAGAAATAACCAAGAACACCTCCAATTTGGCTCCAAAATGCTAGTATAAATAGACCACTCACTTATATCTCAGCTGAGATTTTGGATATTTTTGCTAATTTTCAGCTTCCAAAACATATTCACACATTAAGAAAACTATATCTTGTAGCTCTTCACTCAGCACCCAAAAACAGCCCTAAAACACTCCTTTCAACCACTACATATTCTAAAAATCACCCTCATCCATACCAGAACCAAAACCTCATTATTTCTCTCTTTTTCTTGCTTATCAACAACAAAGAAAAGAGGGAAATTCAAGCCATCTCTGTTGCTCCAACTATTTGGCCAAAAATTGAAGTTTTATTGATATAACTTCTTACTTTATCACTTTTATTTTCTATTTTTAAGCATCTTCATCATTTAGTGAGCTCTCTATTTTTCCATCACCCTCTTAGGATTCTTATGCATTATTATGGCTTTTGGTTATGATAGTTTAGGATTTAGATGCCTTAATGCCCCTTTGATGTGCAAGATGCCTCATTTTATCCTTATTATTTTGATAGCTCTTGCTCATGTATTTTATGCCATATCCATGCATTTTGTTATGATTAATCCATGTATGAATCCTTAGCCTAACATATTTCAGGCATATTTATACATTAGCTTGCATCTTGCCATGAATCATTATCATTTCTAGCATCCATAACATTTTCTTGTTAAAGTACATAGCACTTTCTTTGTCTAAACCATTGGTAAAGATAGCATCCCCATTCATGTTATATGCCATCCTCTGGTATGTTTGTTGTCTTTTCTTTGTCAAAGTGCATGTTTGATGGCTACAAAAAAACTGATTTTCAAAATCTCCCCAAGCCAAGCATGCTAACCTTAACCAATGAGGACTAGCATGATCTGATCATTTTCCTTAAAGTTAACTAAGAAATCTTATGGAAGATGAAGTTTTCTAGATCTGTAATCCTGATTAAACGAGCTCAAAACTTTTGTTTTTCAAACAAAATGGGCCTTACACTTGTTCCTTAAATGTTCGTGTCTTGTTTTTGAGTCAAAACCTTGAGTGGTATGATCAACGGGCTATTTCATCGTCCCAAATTACTTTGAGGTTGTGCAAATAAGTTCGTGACACTCATGCCACTCTTTCCCTTTAGTCATGAACGTTTAAATGTCAATGACTCGAGTTTGGACTCATAAACATAAAGAAAATAAGAAATATTCTCTGCTTTGCTTTATCCCTTGCTGGTAATATCACTATTACAAATTTAAAAGTCATTTTAAAATCCCAAATGATTTCTTGTGAATTTTATAATATTTTTGTGAAAGTGTGCCAAAATATCTTTAGAATGAGGTCTTGTTCACCCTCGGATCAGTCTAGATGACAGAGTTATGATTTTTCAAACCTAGATTGTTCGAAATCCCTAGAGTTATCAAAGTGGATTATGGTTGGGCCCTTTAGGCCCACTAAACAATTTTTCAAATCCGTCCAACATTTGTCCTAAAAAGTTTATGAAATTCCCTTTTTGGAAAGGTATTATTTGTAATTTTTTGATATTAAATGAGTCAAAATGATTTTTCAAATTTTAACACACCATTTTTCTTGCATGCTTTGTCAGTAGCGTAATTAACCCAAATTTGAAAATTTATTGCCCTAAAAAGTGATTTTTTTGGATATTAGGAATATTTTTAGATTAACCCTCGTCAAGTTACCTTTCTGACAATATCTTATCCATCCTCTAAAGCCTTCAAACCAATCTAGAATAAATATTGAAAGTGGGATCATGTGATGCTATCCCCTATTCTCAATCATGGTTAAAATTAAGTTGTTTTCCCGAATTTCATCTTGAGACATTCGAATGTCTTCGTATCACCCCGATCAGACTCGAGAACATGCTTCGACCTCCCACAAGCTTGTATCAAGGCACGAATATATTTTTTTTACATCTTTACCATGCTCATTCATAATAATTTCTTTTGCCAAAGGTCACCAAAATGCTCACTTATTTTCTAAATCACAAAGTTTTGTCAACTTAAGTTTTCCAGCTCGCCTTCTCTAAAGAGTGTAAGACATTTAACTTTTAAGGATACCCCAACCCTAACCTTCTAAGAGGATACTCCAACCTTGCTTTTCAAAATTGCTAAGATTTAAAAATCTTTCTTTGTCAAAATTATTTGTCATCCATGAGAGTACTCTAACCCCGACCTTCTGAGGGGATACTCTAACCCCGCTTTTCAAAATTGACAAGATTTAAAAATCTTCCTTTGTCAAAACTATTTGTTATCCATGGGGATACTCTAACCTTATCTTTTTGAAAGGATGCTCTAACCTTGTCTTTTAACTGTAATTAAAATTTTCCCTTTCCTGGACTTTCATGAACGTGTCAAGAAAACCTCGTTCAATCAAGGGACCTAGACGTATCTCGAAAATTATCGATTCAGTTATTCCAAGATAATTGATGCCAATTGCAGGATAAATTCCAATAGTCCATCTCTTCTCTTTATCATTAGATTGAATAGTCCATGTTATGTTACTTAATTCGTTACTGTACTAATGTGATTTCTTCGTGATGATTATTTGCATGCATGTTTTCAAAACATTTCAAGTAAAACTAAAGGTAATATTCTACGTGGGTATCTCTTTAGTGGCCAAAGTGGAATATTTCATTTTTCAAAGTAAAATCCAAAGGTTATTTTTATTGAAAATCTCTATATTTCTCATCTCTCTGGGGCGTGTATAAGATAAAATTTTCATCAAAACCTAGATTTGTTTTTTTATAAAATTCATGCATTAAAAGGGGGTTATATCGAAACAGTGATAAGTTAAGATTGAAAGAATTGAAACTAAGATAAGACAGAGCTAGTAAGGTACCAATTTAGGGCGTTTGGAAGAGGTTCGTACCTTATTATGCGTAACCAACTCCCGAACACAAACGGTAAATCTTTGTACTATGTAGACCATGAGATCGATGTTTTCAGTTTCGTAACTCAAAACATAGGTTTCAATAGGCATTTGGTCATGCCTAGCTTGAAATGATCGGTGGTGACTCCAAATGTTGGCCACTTCGTGATGGTCATCCGAGACTAATAAGATGAGCGGTTCGTCTTATGGTTCCCTTCATTAATCACGAGTCGAGAATCCATACTTTCTCATTCTCATCACATCGTGAAGGAAAAGTCTTAGTCAAGAAGACATTTCTGAGTCAGAAAGATATTTTAAGTCGTATGCACCCATAGATCTACGAGGATGCACCCTGAGGCACGTTACAACAGATACATTAGTAGACACTTCACCATGTTCATGGTTTTTCTGGGATATCTGGTGAAAGGATTGAATTACACTACAAGGTTGGTCAGTAGAAGGCTTTTTCGAGGTTATATTGACTCTTCAATGTTTTGGTGGTCATGATAGGCTGATAGATCCCATTCCTGATCTATGAATATAATTAATCTTATTAATTATATTCATTGCCAATATGTTAGGAACCTAACACAATAAGATGATCTATTAGATTAAATTCAAGATTTAATTAAGTATGACTTAATTAAATAAAAGGTAAAATGTGGAGGACTTAATTGAATTAGTTCAATTATGTATAATTAAAAATTAGATTTATAAAATCTAATTAGAAATCTTAATGTGGTAGTAAAGATAAGACTGTCTTATCGATATTTTGTCTAGTAGTAGGCATGTAAAAAAGGATATCTTGGTTTTAGGCGTGATAATTCTTTCTGGTAAATTAAATAATTCTTTGATAATTATTTAATAATGTTTACATAAAGTAAAACTATTTTACTTAAGTGAGGAATTCAATTAAAAATTAAATGTTCTTGCATGTAAATAAGGTGTAGCCCAAAATTTTAATTATTAAGTCAAATGAGCCTTATTTTGAACAAATCTTATTTGGACTTAATCTTAAATGGATTAGATAAAAGGGTTTCACTTGGATCCCTTTGATAGCACCACTTATAGCGCCACCATTTAGGTTTGGTAGTATTAGGCTTGGTTGACCCATTAATTAAGCTTAACCTAATTTTAGATGTATAAATATACCTTTCTAAGGACTTTTAGATAAGGTGGCTATCATAGAACCCCAGGCACTAAAAACTTGAGATCCTACCATAGTTAGCATAATCTCTAGGCTTTCTTGTTGCATACTTTCATCTTTAGAGATTTGGAATTGTTCTTATCTAATAAAAGTTAGAAAAATTATTTCTAGCATTAAAAAGAGTAGTTGCCATCCATAAAAGGCTAAACACTACCATTGCCACATCCCCATTGCCTTCTTCAAGCACTATCTCACATCTTTGTGACTCCCCTACAGCTTTCTAAAATTATTCTCTGTTCTATGAGATTGAAAGCAACTGTATCCTACCTTTTGCTTGAGGCCTTTGAACCTTTGGCTAGCAATAGAGAATCATTGGACCTCATGGAGGCTCCAATAGACATCTTTATGAATCATCATTAGAGCTAGGATGCTTGTTATTTGGTGGCCTTAAAAGAGACTGAATCAACCAAGCTGTGGCAATGATGTTGAAGGGATCAACACACTCAAAGTTCAAGTCTCTAAGTAGGTAAGATCTCTACCATATCTATGATTTAAGTTACGAAAATCGCCATATATACATCTTAGCCTAAGATTATGAGGAAATCTGGGTATATCTCCATTTACTTTTAGCTGGGTATGTTTAATTTAGATTAAATATTTTGTGTTTATTCAATAAGCATAAGCTTGGACTTCTTTTCATAAGAATGATTCTAGATTTTAATTGGAGCAAACAATGCACAAGTGAAAGATTCCAGATTTTAATTGGAGCAAATAATGCATAAGTGAAGTTATTAAAAGAACAAGTTGCACTAACTTTAGGTTAGTGATCTTTAAGATTTTATGCCTAGGGTTTCTATGGTAGCCGCACCTAGTCAGAAGAACCTTAATAAGGTATATCTATACATTTAAAGCTAGGTCAAGCTAAACTAGTCGATCAACCATTCCTATTTAAAATAAGACCTATGGGTGGCACTACTTTGGTTGCTCCTCGAAGTCCAGTTTAAAACATTTTCAACCAATTCACCCAAGATAGGGCCTAGTTATTAGCTAGTTAATATCTTAGCCTCATTTCACATCAATATGGCCTACACTTATATGCCTGGCCTTATTTCAAGTCCTAATAGGTATAGTTCAAAACTATGCCCATTGGACTTAATAATTAAGGCTTTTAGCAAACTAAGCTCATTTAATTCTCAATTAAATTTCTAGCCTAAGTAAAACAATTTTACTTCATGTAAATATTATTAAATAATTATCAAATAATTATTTAATTTGCTAAAAATAATTATCTGGCCTTAAACTAAGATATCCCTTTTGGTATGTCTACAATTATACATTATCTCAATAAAATTTTTTTATCTTTATTCGCATGTTAAGACATCTTTAATTAGATTTCATAAATCCATTTTTCGTCTTATATAATACCAAATTGATTCAATCAAGTCCTCTTCATAACACCTTTGTTTAATTAAGTCATACTTAATTAAATCTAAAATTTAATCTAACAAATCCATCTTATTGTGTATGACCTATTAGGTTCCCAACATGTTGACAATAAACATAAATAACATTCCATGTTTTTAGATATAGCTTACTATCTATAAACTGAAAAGGAAAATCTAGGCTCATGCATATTGATAGAAGCATAAAACTTAATCAAAATTAAACATAAGCTGCATAATTAAACAAAAAAACACCTGAATTTCCTTAAGATCTTAGAAAAATAATTACGTGTGATCGGACTACAATTTAAAAACATAGATCTATTAGAAACCATATCTACTTAGAGACTCGTAACTCTAGGTTGATTCCTACATGAGTGCACCATGGTTTGATTACTATTATCTCCTCTTGAGGCTATAATCAGCACAAGTGTCCTGCCTATAATGATGATTCACACAGATGCCTATTGGAGCCTTCATGAGGTCTAGTGGTTCTCCATTCCAATCCATAAGGCTTTTCCAACCTTGACCAAAAGATATATCACCAATAGGTTCAGATCTGAAGTTATCTAGGAACAATTCCTAAGCCTGATGAGCTAAAGAAGAGAAAAAAAGAAAACTTTGTAAAGAAGTTGCTATTTTTTGCATATGCTAGCAAAGAATCCAGAAATCTTAAGTTTTGATTTTGATTGATTTCTTTAGGATATAAAACTAATTCTGCATCTTTTGTTGTTATAAAAAAAACACCTTCTGATCACCTAGGATGTCAATCTACACAATCAAGCTTGGGAAAGGAAGAATTTTAGGATTTGGCCAATTTCATAACTTCTATGAAAAAATAGTCTCTCAATGCTAGAAAATTTTTTTCAATTTCATTGTGTCAAGAATGATTCAAAACCGCTTTAAAAATCCATGAAAAAGTAAAGAGAGCTTAGGAAAGCATAGGTGTTGGGCCAAACCCCTTATGAAAAGTCTAGGGTTGGAGCCTAGAGTTTTCTTGATGCTTCTGATTAGAAAAAAACCCTTAGTAATGTATTTAAATACACTTTAGGCTAAGCTAGGCTTACTAATGGGTCAATTTAGCCTATTACTAACATACCTCGAAGATAGCCCACTTTGGAGTGTTTCTTGGAGCCTAAATAAAAGTATTTTATTAACTTGTCCAAGATTGGGCCTAAATAGTAACTTATTAATATTTCAGCCTAATAACACTCCAAGGATGGCTATTCCTTATGCTAAGCCCATTAGCAAGCCTAACTTGTTGTAGTTCATAGCTAAACTCTCTTGACTCGCCAATTAGGGTTTTACCCCAATCTCTTTAATTTACATGTTAGATAATTTAATTTATAATTAAATTTTCTAACCCAAGTAAAATAATTTTTCTTCATGTAAATATTATTAAATAAATAATTATCAAATAATTATTTAATTTTCCAAATACAAATATTTGGCCTTATTTAATAATATCCCAAAAACCATGCCTACAAATAGACATTATCTTCATAAGAGTCTTGTCTTCATTGCCATATTAAGACATATTTAGTTAGATTTCATAAATCTAATGTATGTCTTAAAACATTCTTAATTGAACTTATTCAATTAAGTCCTCCGCATTATACCTTTCATTTAATTAAATCATACTTAATTAAATCTCAGTTTTAATCGAATAGATCATCTTATTGTGAGTGATCTATTAGGCTTTCATCATAATGGCAATAAATATAATTACCTAATAGGTGTATTTATATTTGTAGATGAGGATTGGCCTCTAGCAAGGCATCATGTCCAGCCGATATGCAAGAAGATTCAATATGGCCTCTTAAGAAACAATTCAGTAGCCAGCCTCTCCGTGTACTTCATCCTTTCACCAGATATCTTAAAAAAACCATGAGCATGGTGTAGTGTGTACTCATGTATCAATCCATACTAGTTTCTACAACTTTTGATTGACCTCATGAATTTAAAGAAAAAGTTTCCGCTAAATCCATCATGCGTTGGCCAATAACTTTATCAAGTTAACCAAAGCCAAAAACACATGAGATATGTCTCCAATATCACTTGGAGTGGTGAATCCTTTTTTGATCACTCATCCACCTTCGTATGGTTCATGCTATACCTAAAACCACCCTACCATAAGCATGCATTTATTATGGACCCTTTCATGAATGGAATCAAATCATAACACTCCCCGTACAAGATAGCCTAGTATCAAAAGTTTAAGGAGTAATATACATGACTAGCACATGAAAACATATTCCATATACACTCTTAGTGACTTATACCAAATAGAGTTCTAATACGGGCCATGTTTAGTGAACTTGTTACCACAAAATAAGCACCCATAGCTACCTCAAGTATGTCTATACTTTAACTTCTAAGAGATTAAAGAGTTGCTTGCATTAAATGTGTGGAGGCTTAGCATATGCTAGTCTTTATGAATTGTTAATGCCCTCTCTTGATAATATGATAACTAAGAATGTTTTTAGAAACATGATTTTGATGCATAAGGATCCCATCATCATAACTCATTATTAATGTTGCAAAGCCATTTTGTTTCATGTTCTTTATCCAATTAGCGTTCACATGATTGTCAATCATGCCACTAACATAAAAGACAACCATGAATCAATAACATAAGTGATTTTTTTACATTATTAGCTATTATATGACTCATCTAATCCAATTAGTTCTATAGCATACACTAACATAAATATAGACCATGAGCGAGGACCTATCATGACCACCTCAATGTTACAGAGTCATGTGTGATGACATTGAAACCTTTAAGCATATAAGATATGTTGATCTTTAAGCATTGTCAATGCCATTTTAATAGTATGAAAAATTTTTAGAAACTTGGATTTGATGCACATGAAAAGAAATCTCGGCTAATACAAATCAACATAAGAATAAAAATTTAATCGAAATTAAACATATGTAGCAGAATTAAATAAAAAAGCACTTGAATTTCCTCAAGATCTTGGGATAAGATAAACATGTGATTTGATTGCAATTTAAAGAATAGATCTGATATAAATCATACCTTCTTAGAGATGTGTAACTCTAAATGTGTCGATCCCTTCATGAATGTACCATGAGTTAATTACTATGATATCTTCTTGAGGCCAAAAGTAGTCTAAGTGTTCAGCATCTAACGGTGATCCAGATAGATGCCTATTAGAGCCTTCATATGGTTTGGTGGTTCTTTTTAGAAGCCAAAAAGCTTTTCAAGCCTTAACCAATAGATATGTAGCCACTAGGTATAGATTCGATATGACCAGGGAATGAATCCCTTACTTAATATGCCAAAGTGAAGGAGAAATAGCTCTATAAGAAAGCAGTTATTTTTTACATATGCTAACAAATATATCAAATATCATAATTCTTGATTCTAGTTGAATACTTTAGGATAAAAAACTGATTTTCTATCTTTTGCTATGATCAAAAAACACTTTCTGACCACCAAGAATGCAAATCAACACAGTCAGACTTAGGTAAGTAAGGATTTTGAGATTCAACCAATTTCATAATGTTAACTTTGATTTCGATTTTGATAGAACAAACAACTTAAGCTAAATTAATACTCAACTTGGTATATGTGTTCAAATTGAAAAATATTTTGAAAAGTACTAAGTTTGTAATTTGTCAAAAAATATATATGCTTCAAAATGTATATTTATACTTAGAATATTTTTTTAGATATGTTTGAGTCAACAAAAATCATTTTACAAACATTTTTGAAGGTTTGTATTGATACAAAGAAAAATGTATCGATACTATGCTTAAAACCCTTAAATGTATTGATAAAAGTGTGTCTGTATCTATACAGCCTGCTTGGTATCAATACTTACCCCATGTGTATCGATACAAGGCTTGTCAGTAGCCAAGGTTTGGCTAAAACCCTCAAATATATCGATACAAGTGTGTCTGTATTGATACAGCCTGCTTGGTATTGATACTCATCCATGTGTATCGAAACAAGGCTTGGCAGTAGCCAAGGTTTGGCTAAAACCCTCAAATGTATCGATACAAGTGTCTGTATCGATACAACTTGCTTAGTATCTATATTGAGCTCCTTCTATCAATACAACAAGTTGTAACGGTCACTTTTTTATTCATGTATTGATGCTATTAGTATTGTATCGATACTATAGCTTGGGACTGAATAGAAACAAGCATTTATAAAAACGGCTCTTCAACCACCACATTAAATGCCTAATGTTTATGAATCAATTTCCAGCTATAAAGGGAGGTTCCCAACAGCTAAAGAAGCATAAATACAAAAATCATTTGAATCATTGAATAATAAAAGCTCAAAAATCTTTAAATTCTTCATTTTTTACTTGTATCAAATATATACTCCTCAAGCCTATTTGTATCTCATTCATCTTATACATAAATTCCAGCAAATATCTACCTACTAGAGGTTCAATCTGTTTGCAAAATACTTTATTCATATCAGAAAAGGGGTTGTGTGAAGTGGGTGAAAATATTTAAGAATTTAGGGTAAAATTCTTAAAGGGATTGAAAGGTTTTATCTAAGCCTTAAAAGATAGTGGGTAAGGTTATACCTTAGCCTTAAAGGTAGTAATTTGTTTAGTGAATAATGGGAATCATCTTGGTAAGAAAGTACCAAGAAGAGAGGACATAGGTGCTGAGTTAAATGACTGAACCTCTATACATTGATTGTTTGTTTTTCTTACCCTTAACTTATTTTTAATTTTTAATTTACCATAAATTTATCAAGTTTTTGTAAAAACCAATTCACCCCCCTCTTGGTTTAATCTTTCCCTTGAGCTAACAATTAGTATTAGAGCTTTAATCTCTATTATAGGTCTCATAACCTTGAAAAAAGATCCTTGATAGCTCAAAAATAAAGAATGCAAACATGGTAATCAAAGCCTTAAAAAGCCCACAAGAGTTGAAAAGCCAAGATGAAGTTAGTCTCATGGCATTTGAGACAAATGCAAATGCTATAGGACTTGAAGGACATTCCATCATGAGACCTCCACTCTTCAATAGTGACAACCATTCATATTGGAAGACAAGGATAAGGCTCTTTATGTAAGCAAACAACTATGAAGCATGGAAGATCATCGTCATTGGACCACTTATCCTAAAAAAGAGAGATGGAGATTGTGTTATGTTAAAAGAAGAAGAAGAATGATATGAACAAGACACCAAAATGGCACAATTAAATGCCAAGGCCATGCACACATTATTTTATGCTCTTGGTCTAAGTGGGTACAATAGAGTCTCATATATGATAATGCCAAGCAAGTATGGGACAAGTTAGCAACCACACATGAAGGAACAAATTAAGCCAAAAAATCCAAAATAAGCATGCTCATATTTAACTATGAATTGTTCAAGATAAAGGTGGATAAAACCATCAAAGAAATGTTGGATAGGTTTACAGACGTTATCAACGGGTTGAAAGCACTCAAAAAAATCCTATCCAAATAAAGAAATGGTGAAGAAGCTACTCAATAGTCTTTCTAAGTCTTAGGAAGCAAAAGTGACAGCAATTGAAGAATCTAAAGATCCTAATACACTCTCTTTCGATGAACTCATAGGTTCTCTTCTAACCTATGAGATGAAGATCAAGCATGGACAAGAGCCATCAAAGAAGGCAAGTGTTGCCTTTAAAATAACCACTCCTAGTGATGATGATGATGATGAGGTTAAGGAAGATGAAGAAATGGCCATGGTCACAAAAAGATTCAACAAATTCATGAGAATGAGCAAAGTAAGAAGACCTCATAGAAAAGAAATAATGAAAGGAGACTCAAGCAACAAATTACTTACTATGAGTGCAAGAAATCAGGACACATCAAATTTGAATGTCCAATATGGAAGAAATCAAACTCAAAGAAGCAAAAGAAGAAGGTTATGGTGGCCACATGGAGTGGTAGTGACATATCTGATAATGATGATGAGAAGGTGGCCAACCTATGTCTGATGGCTCACGATGAGCCTAAGGTATCTTTTAATGCCAATACTTATTTATTTGATGAATTACAAGATGTATTTGATGAATTAGCATTAGAATTCGAAGTCATGAATTTAAAACACAAGAAAATGATTTCTAAACTTAAGGAAGAAAATGAAACACTAGGATGACAAATGATGATCTTAAGAAGAAAGTAGATGAGCTACAAGTCAATATCGATGATCTAACCAAAAAGAACATAAATTGCATAACTCATTTACAAGGTTTTATATGGCACAACAAAAATTGAATAACATGCTAGAAACACAAAAAGCATTCTTTGATAAAAATGGTTTAGGCTATAATAGAATTGAAAAAGAAACTCACATCAAGAATTTCTTTATAACACAAAACAAATCATTTGATGCATCTAGCATATGTACTCATTGCCATAAACTTGGTCACACATTCCATACATGTAACTTAAAAAATATCACTTATAGAGGCAAGCTCATTGAAGAGTATGGGTCCCTAAGGATGTTAGCACATCTCAAGATGAAGCTATCAAATTAAAATGGATTCCAAAAGGCACAAAAATTTTGAACACTAATACTCAAGGACAAAAGAAAATTTGGGTACCCAAAAAGAAAACATGACTTTATGGTTGTAGGAGGAAGAGCATTGCTTCAAGGCAAATTCAACAAAGGAGAATTCTTGGTACCTTGATAGCGGATGCTCAAGACACATAACTGGTGACAAAAATTAATTTATGGAGCTAAGACCTAAGGATGGAGTAAATGTTACCTTTGGTGATAACTTATAAGGATAAATTAAAGGTATTGGAGCCATAAGTAACAACTCTTTATCCAACATTGAAAATATTCTATTTGTCAAAGGTCTTAAACAAAATCTCTTGAGTATTAGTCAATTGTGTGATAAAGGCATGAAAGTTATTTTTAAATCATTGAATTGTCAAGTCATTGATGTTAAGACAAATAAAATTGTTTTTGTAGGACATAGAGAAGGAAATGTTTATGTTGTG